>APFE030547163.1:44406-69838 GCA_000404065.3 Pinus taeda
TAAAAAACTCACTTTGGGTTAATTCTAGATGATTCTAGAAGGAATTTTGACGTGGATTGTTCGCTCCAAGGTGGTTCATGCATCCCAAAAGAGAAGGAGCTAATCCCTTGATAGGAGGAGCTATCCCTTTGAAGGAGGGCTTTTATCTCTTTGAAGGAGGACCAAGTAACTTCCCTCCATTGCACTATAAATTAAGGAATTGGGTTAGTTGCTCGAGAGGTTAGAAGCTGAACATTTTTTAGGGTAAATGCTGGTGGAATTGGGACTTCCTAGTTAAGCTTGAGAGGAGAGATCACATACCTTTTGGCTTCATTAGGAAGTGAGTGAAACTTGTCAAAGTAGAGGAGACTTCTTGTCGAACCCTGGGAGGATCTTGTACAGCATCAAGGCACAGGTTGTAAAGTTCTTCCTTGATTTGAATTAATACAATCAGATTCATTTTTCTCAACAAATTGTCTTATGTGGTTTGTTTCATAATCTCCTTGATCATTATGATGGATATGCTTTATGATATTGGCTTTTCAGGTGTTATTTAATTTTTTTGCTTGTTTGTGTTCACAGACTTACTTCAAGGAAGCTCATTTGGAGCAAAGGAGCGAGGCTTCCACAAACTTGCATTGGACCCAAGGTCGGCCTAAAACACTTGTTTGCCTTTGTTTTTAATTGCATATTTAGAGAAAGATAGTTTTTTATTGGCTTGCTTGTCACTAGATATCTTTAGATACTAGGGAGGTCGATCTTGTTTGCAACCTCGACTCATTCCGTGTGACAGGAATCTTATGATATCTGGATCGTTATTAAAGACTCTCCAGTTGGTGATATTATCAGGGATGGAAGGCCTAAAGATTAATTCAATGGGGAATCAATTTGGGCTATAATCTTTTAGAGGGATAAGCTTGGAAGCAACATTAGCCAGAAGATCGGCACTAGCATTCTGGAGTCTTGGGATAGGGGAAATATTAAACGCAGTAAAGTGGAGAGTCAGATCTTGAACTAATGACTGATAATGTTTCAAGTGTCTTGATAAATAATATATAGTGTTTCTTACCTATTTTATGACAATTTCTCAATCCCCAAACACTTGGAGGTATTTTACGTTAAGTCCAATTGCCTTATACAGACCTTGAACTAGTGCCTCATATTCAACAGTATTGTTGGTACAATCAAATTCAAGTCAGCATGCTAGCATAGTTTTCTCCTGCTCCGAGCTAACTAAGATGCAGCCTGCTCCTGCTCCATTGGATTTAGATCCATCAAAAAATAATTTCCAAAATAAAGATTTAGCTACAGGTTTATCTACAAAATTTAAACATTTAGAAGTGTTTGTTTGGGAAAAAATTTCAACTTGAGAGACAACAGAGTTTTCTAAGAAAGGTAAAGTATGAGCATTGAAATTCCCTAGAAATGATTCTACAGAATAATTTCCGATGATATTGTTGCTATACATAATTGGTTCGTCTTCTCCTTCTAATTTTGTCACTATGAACTTATGATGCTTCTTGTGATCAACCCTTAGTTGATTTGGTTTACAGTTATAGGGAAGCCATACGTGAGACTAGTCAGTTGCAAAATAACCATGAAGTTTTTCTTGGTTTTAACCTCTGAATTTGCAAAGAGGAGTGCCACTGAATTCCCAGAAGAAGGGTTTGAATAGGCCTCAAGGATCTACCTCTAAGAGTGCCTTTCAAACAAAGAAAATATCCCTTACCATAGCCTCAAATAAAACCTACATATTCATAAAAACTTACCTCAACGATAGCTTGGATATGCCACATAATTGATCACAAGTGGGTGCCACTAAAGTCCACGTTCATGTCACAAAAAATGCCACCAAAAAGGCCTTAGATGCAGTGCTACTGACGGTCTAAATCAACCTCAAAAACCCCTGCCTCACAACGATATTAGAACTCATAATTTCTACAGACAAACCTTAAACCGAGCCTCAGAAAATCCTTAGATAGCGTCACAGATGGGCCTCGGGAAGGCTGAGTTTGGGCCTCAAAACATGCGCAGGAAGACTTTAAACCGAGCCTCAAAAGCGTCTGCAATAAGTATGAAAATAACTCACAGAGACAGGTCATAGAATCATAGCAAGTATCCACAGAAAATGCCCTTCCATAGAGGTTTGAAAGGCCTTATAGGGCTGAACTGATCCACAGAGATGACCACCTTTACCAGCGAGAAACCAACAAATAAATCCCAAAGAAGCTTGGCCTAATCCTTCAATTATACGTGACAAATCAAGGCCTCAAAATCACAAATTATATTTCAAATTATGTGCACGAGATTGTGCAATTTAGAGGGCAGACAAGCCCTATGTTTATATTTTTCATGGAGGCTTCTCGAAGGGGGGCGACATGCTCAAGGGATATGGACCCAAACCTCCAAATTTGAAATTTTGAAATTTTTTGGAGCCAAATTAATTTACCTTTGGAGACCGACTTGAATTCCAATTTTTTAATTAATATATTTTTGACAAAATACTCCTTTGCAAGCACAATTTAATCACCTTTTAAGAATAAAATCCATGTATTAATCAATCTTTAACAACTCCTTTTAGGACTTCTTGACCACAAAATGGGCTCCAACTTTAACGATAAATATCTCCTCAACCGTGAGGATTTATGAGGCGTGCCACCTACCATTAGAATCAACATGATGAGGAGAATCAAATGAAAATGGTCTGGAGAGCTAAAAATTTGATTTTCCCATCCAAATTTTCCATCAAAAGCCAACCATCATGACCACACTACTGGACCTCTCATCTTCTTGACATTGGGAGCTTCCAATGAATACAAGTCATAGACGAATATTAAGAGTGTTCAAAGATTGACATTGGCATTAATGAAAACATCTTTTAAAAATCCCCCGCTTTATTATTTAAGGAAACAAACATTAGAGAAATTTTAAGGTCTAATATGGGACTCATAAGGAATATTAAAAATAATAGTGGAAATAATAAAATAAAATTAGATTACCTCATCAAGTTTTGGAGGGAAAAAATAAAAAACTACTTTTTCAACTCATATTTTCAACTTATATCCCTGCAATTTTACTCAAATTTTGAGCAGGAGCACTCATTGGATGCAAAATATAATTTTTCATCCAAGGAATACCCATGTTGCATACTTTCAAAAGACCCTACTACACAAAAAATGTGAAATACATGGAAAAACATAATTGCAATCACAATTTTCATGTATTTCACATTTTTGGTGTAATAGGGTCCATTGGAGGTATGCAACATGGGTACTCCTAGGATTAAAAATTAAATTTTGCATCCAACAAGCGCTTATGCTTGAAATTTGAGTAAAATCATAAGAAGATAAGTTAAAAATAAGAGTTGAAAAAGTAGTTTTTTATTTTTTTCTTTTTTAATCTTTTTACCTTTTCACTCCAAAAATGGTGAATTATCCCCATTATTTACATCATAATATTGAATCCTTTTGGTTCAAATAAAGTTGATTTTTGTCATACATTTTCGTTTTGAGGCCAATTTTTTACCTCAAAGTTTCTCTAATGCATACTCACACTACGATTACTACTCCCCTTCTCTCCATGCTTATGATCTTCTTCTCCTGATTTCTCTCCACTTTTGACATCAATGGAAAAGGGTTACTCCCCTGACAAAATATCTTCCTTTGTCTTCCTACAATATTCCTTTCTTTCTTTGACTGCTTCTCTCCCCTTTACATGCTATGCTTCTCACAAATTTCCATAGCTTATTCCACATGTCAATATTACATTACTGAAAAGATTTACCTCTATAACAAAGACAACAAGTCCTTCAACAATTATTCAATCTTGGGAATTGTCCATGACCTTGCTTTCCAAATATGCTGACAATTGTTACTACCCTAACGACTTCTTCATGTTTTCCATACGTCATCCAAAATCAAACTACAGGAGGATAGATTTTTAAATTTGCAACCACTGCTAATTAGACTCCCCCTTTTCAACTTTCACAAAACAATGAGTCAACAAGCAAGATTTTTAAGAATAATGTATGAACTAAATCTACAGTCGAATCATCCAAAACCTTAACATCTTCCATTGTAGATTCATCATGACCTTTCGAATTTACAAAACCTGAGAGCATAACCACTGGGAATTATTCATTAACCAGATATTTTTTCCTTTGTTTTCTTCTTGAAATATTGTTGCACCTTATATTAGAGTTCTCCTTCATGGAAGATTCCATCATGTATCTGCAATCATAAGCTATATGTTCATAGTTATGGCATTTGAAGCATTGTATATGGTACTTGAATGAGAGATCAACTAACATATACTTTCTACTAACGAAGCCATTTGGATATCTATCTTGATGATGATGATGATGATGATAGCGTTTAACGTCCACTGAGACCAAATTGGTCTATTGGACCTATAATTCTCTTAGTTTTTAATTGTCTGGATCCTCGTCTTTCTTGGCGAGACTGGCATTGTAGCTTTCTTTTTTTTCTCTATGGTCTTCCAAATTCCTTTATCTTGCATCTCCTTCATCTCTTCTGGTTCTTGGGACATTGGTGTCTTAGCTTCACGATCTATTGTGTTTGTCTTTTTGAAGATAGTCGAAGAAGAAGTTTGGTCTAGGAGATCTACTTTGTTGTTAAATGAAGATTTATTGTGTTCTGATAACCTTGCTTATGGGATTTTGACAATATCTTTTATAATCATCCTTGTCATAAGCTTTACAATCCTGAACCTTGTGCCCAAACTTAGTACATGAAAAACAATAACCATTAAACATGCAAGGTTACCTGGATGGAATGACTTGCCTTGATGATCTCCTAAAGACATTCTTTCTTGAAGGAGGATCATTCCTTTGTTGTTCCTTGTCCTTCATTACCTTAGTGTGACTTCTTGGAGCAACATCACATTCAATCTTCTTTTGTCCTTCACTTCAATTTGGCCTTTGAGGGATCTTGTTGAGTCAGGCTTCTTGTCGATCTTACTCTATCGGGGCTTGGAGCTTGTGCCTTCATTACATGGTGCTTCACCTACTTATTTGGCTTTCATCTTCAACTAATAAATTTCTTGAGCCTTCTTGTTAATGACATGTGTTTTCCTTTCGACATCTTGCAAATTATCCTTTTGGCATTCCTTGAGCTGGTTTATTTCATCTAGAGCGGCATCAAGTTCCTTTTGCTTTTGACTGTCTTTTATCATGTACTTCTAAATGAATTCCTCTAATTGATTTGTCAATATTTTATCTTTTTTCTCTACTTCCTCCACTTGAAGTCTTAGAAGCGCAACTTCTTCTTCGAGACTCTGATTTCGCTTCCTAGATTTATTAAGATCACTTAAGGCATTAATCAATTCTCTCTCCATGTCCACTACCGCTACTTCTTTATCATCATCAGATTCTTTGACATAAGAATATACTTTATTTGAATCACAATCACCATCATCTTCTTCTCGGCATGCATGCTTCTTTAAGTAAATATTTTAAAGCTTCTTCCAAAGCCTTTTGTCGAATGAGCATTGAACCACTTTGGCTTTCACAGAAATTGGCAGGGAAATTACAATTACATGGAAATGTTTTTGCATTGTACCTTCTTGATTCATCAATAGATGTATTTCCAAAAACAACATACTAACAAACATCATATCCATGAGCTTTCAAATAGCCTTCCATTATGGATTCCCATCTTTCATATTCGGTTTCATCGAACTCAAGAGTTGGACCAACTTGGTTCTCTTCATTAGTTGTAACAGATTTTGAGACTACTTCAATACTGAAGACTTCATTTGATCATTTGGATATGTGCTTCCTTGAATTTCCCATCTCGATTCACCTGAGATCTACCTTCCAACTATTCGGTTGCACTTGAAGGAACCCGCTCTCATACCAATTATTAAAAATATTGATAAGGGTTGAATCATTATTTAACTTCAATTAGTTAATTTTTTAAACTTCAAAGCATTAAATAATATTAGCATCAGATCAAAATATAAATCAGCAACACATTCAACAATATACAACATCAAAGACAGTAAACAAGATATTTTTAGGTGGAAACCCTTCTACGAGAAAAACCACTGAATGCTTTTAATATAGGTCTTTAAATATTACATCAACGGGAAGCTCCAACTTCTGAAATTCTCCAACAACAACTAGGAGGCTTCAACCCACTGATTTATCAGCTCCACCTAAAAGGATGCTCTAACACCCTGGTTTAATAGCTCCAACTAGAAGGACGCTCCAACGCCCTGGTTTTATTAGCTCCAACTAAAAGGATGCTCCAACACCCTAGTTTACCAACTCCAACTAGAAGGACGCTTCAACACAGTGGTATTATCAGCTCCAACTGAAAGGATTCACCTACATCTTACACAGGCTCCAACCTGCCCTAGCACCACCCTACTTCCCTAAAGTGTTCTTCAGCTCCAACATGAAGGAGAGTCGATTCTCCACCTTGCACCACCCTACTCAACAAGCCACAACTTGCCCTGAAGGCTCTGACCTCCAGTTCACCACATTGGACCATGTTTCATATATTTTCATACTTGATTCACCTGTGTTCAATATCAATACAAATAATATCAAATCAATATGCTAACTTTGTCGATCTACAATACTAGTGCAAGGTCATTAGTAGTAATAGCAACTTCCTATGCTCAAAGTATCAAACCCTAGTTGAACAATCCATAAGTACTCAATACTCTTTGCTCAACAAATAGGTCTATTGTTGCTTAACGTGTATATATGATGACAAACCATAGCATAGAAGCAAGAGCTCACTATATTCCACTGTCACTAAAATGCCTCTACTATAAAGCAATAGTCAAGTCTTGCTATCACAATACTTAACATTATACAATTGCCAATGCTAATGCACAATCCGATGTGCCATAAGTATGTCTTGTGGCTAGCCTTAAGTTATTTCACCTGCTAGCTTAGGAGACACAAGATCATTAGATGCCAAGTCAATTGTTTCTCTACAATGTAAGCTTTGGCTCAACAAATTTCTCAACACATTCTTATGTCAAAACCCACATTAAAGGAAATTTTAGCCTAAAAGTGCCCATGAAATTTTCACGTACATAATATGTAAACCAATTAAAATCATTTAAATTTAAAAAGAGGTACATGTAAATATTTTGGAGGGAAAATTGAAAAAAACTACTTTTTTAATTTTATTTTTGGCTTATCTTGTTATAGGTTTACTCAAATTTCAAGTGTAGACACCCGTTGGATGCATAATTAAATTATGCATTTGGCAAGTACCCATTATGCATACTTTTGAGAAGAACCACATTGATAATATAAAAAAAATGAATATACATTAAAAAATCATGTTTAACACGTTTTTTTAATGTATTTTCAATTTTTATTGATGTGTGCCTTCTCAAAAGTATGCATAATAGGTACCCATTGGATGCACAATTTAATTCTGCATCCAACGATTGTTTACACTTGAAATTTGAGTAAATTTATAAAAATCCGAGTCAAAAATACCATAAAAATAGTAGTTTTCTTCTTTTCCATCCAAAATTCACAACTCTTATTTTATTATTTTTCCTTAGAAGGCCACTTTTAGGCCAAAATTTCATCTAATGTAGCAACAACATAAAAATTAAAGTTATAATAATTGCTTATATTATCATATATAAATCAACATGTAATTGCATTAGCAACACAACACGAGATCATCATCATACATCGATCCCAACGCAATCTTAAGTTCTTGTAAAACCCTAGTTCATCGTCATTGTCACATAGGGATCAACAATACATTCACAAATACTTAGGGGCAGCGAAACTGACTCATCATTCACTCATGACATCACCCTAGCAATAACATTACTATCTTTGTGTTGTGATCAAAACTTACTTTATGCCTAGTCATGAGATGAAATCCTTATTGTTGTATGTATGCTCCAGATGTACAATGATGTGCCAAACTTCAGACTGACCCTTGTATACTGCCAACTCAACAACAAATCAATCATATCCTAATAAAATTACAAAATTTGTTTCAGCCACTGATTTCTTTAGACTTCATCAAGTGTTATGCTCTTAAGAATACCTTAATCTGTCCTTTAGTCAAGTTTATATCTCTTATTGCAATTCTTGATGATGCCTTTAATCAACAACCTTCACCTCTACTTAAGACTCCTAAGATTATTGACACAAGATTTCAAGATACTACTCATTAACCACAACCTTAACCTTGTTTGTTCAATAGATCCAAAACTAACCTCATTTGTGTCACAGATTGCACTTTCCTTGAGATGGTTCAAATTGGCTTCATTAAGTGAAGACACTATTCTTGGATAAACTTCATTCTCTGCTACTCAAATGGTCAAAAACTATTTTTGAAAACAAACTTAAAACCCTTAGATCGAGCCCTGACCAATTTGTTTCTTTCACTTCCAACAAACAGTCTTTGCATCCTGATCCAAATACCAATCTACGCTTAAATCAGGTGTTAAGAAACTATCAAAATATAAGCCTCGAAATAACTTCCTTTAGTTTCATTTTTGCCTCAAAAATTGCAAAGAGGAGGACCACTAAATTCTAGGAAGAAGGGGGCCGAATAGGCCTCAAAGATTTGTTTACAATTGTGCCTTTCAAATAGAGAAAATATCCATTAACATAGCCTCAAAACAAACATACAGATTCATCAAAACTTACCTCAAAGATAGCTCGGATATGCCACATAATCGATCACAAGTGGGTGCTACTGAAGTTTGGGGTCATATCACAAAAAATTCCACCAAAAAGGCCTCAGATGCAGTGGTACTGACAGTCCAAATCAACCTCACAAACCCTGCCTTAGGATGATATTAGGTTTCAAAACTTCTGCAAACAAACCTTAAACCAAGCCTCAAATAGTCGTCAAATAGTGTCACAAATGGGCCTTAGGAAGACTAAGTTTGGTCCTCAGAACATGTGCATAAAGACTTTAAATAAAGCCTTAGAAGGGTTTACAATAAGTACAAAAATAAACCACAAATATAGGCCTCATAATCACAATGATTATCCTTAGAAAATGCACTACCACAGAGGGTCTAATGGCCTAAAAGGGTTTGAACTAATCCACATAGATGCCTACCTTTACCAGTGAGAAACCAACAAAAAAATCCCAATGGAATTTGGTCTAATACTTTAGTTATGAGTGACAAATCAAAGCCTCAAAATTGCAGATGATATTTCAAATTATGTGCATGAGATTGTGTAATTTAGAGGGCAGACGAACCCTATATTTATACTTGTCATGGAGGCTTCTAGGAGGGGGTCGACATTCTCAAGAGGTATGGAGCCAACCCTCTAAATTTTAAAATTTGAATTTTCAAATTTGAAAAATTTTGGAGCCAAATTAATTTACCCTTAGAGGTCAACTTGAATTCCAATTTTTTAATTAATATATTTTTGACAAAATTCTCCTTTGTAAGCACAATTCAATAACCTTTTGAGAATAAATGCAATTTATTAATCAATCTTTAGCAACACCTTTTGGGGCTTCTTGACCATAGAATGGGGCTTCAACTGTAATGAGCCATATCTCCTCAACTGTGAGGAGTTTTGAGGTGTGCCACCTATCATTAGAATCAACATGATGAGGAGAATGAAATTAAGATTCTCTTGAGAGCTAAAACATTGATTTTCCCACCCAAATTTTTCATCAAAATTGGGGCATCATGACCACACCGTAAGAGTTTCTCATCTTCTTGACATTTGGACCTTCCAACTAATGCAAATCATAGACAAACATTAAGAGCATTGAAAGGCCAACATTAGCTTCAATGAAAACACCATTCAATAGTTAAATTGTTGTGAAGGAACCTACTCTAATACCAATTGTTGGAAACATAAAGAGGGGGCGAATTAGTATTTCACTTAATTTTAATTTATTTTGCACTTCCAGAGCATTAAATATTGTTTCCACAAATGAGATGAGATAAACAACATCACATCACATCACATGAAAAATACACAAGAAATTTTATGTGGAAAACCAATGTAGGAGAAAACCACAATGTTTTCTAATATATTTGACGAGAAAAATATTTATTAGCTCCAACTGAAGGAAAGCATCAGCTTCCTAGTAATCAGTTAGAAAACCATTCAGTGTTATCAGGAAGCCCCAACTCCTTGAAAGGGTGTGCCAACACCCTGGCTTTACTAGCTCTAACTGGAAGGATGCTCCAACACCTTGCTAGCATCAATTCGCTTTCCTAGCACCACCCTGCCACCCTAAAGTGTTCTTAGGCTCCAACCTAAAGGAGACTTCATCTCTGGCTTGCACCACCCTGTCACCTTGAAAAGAAAAGATAGAATAAGTGGTTCTCGTACCAAGGATAATGACCCACTTACAATGACATAATATTTCACTAAAGTCTCTATTGATATATGCCTAGATCACAATCTTCGGGATCATTGATTAACTAGATCTTACTTGTACTAAAAATTGTATAGAATTGCCTCAGATTCTGCTTCAAGAACTTGATCTTCCAACGAATGTATGCCTCAACCCAACCTCAGATCTACCTCAAACTTGCCCTCAGAAGTGGCCTTAGAATAGGCCGAAAATGTGCCTCAAAGGACCCAAATATTGCCTTTGATTAGGCCTCAAAAGGGCTGAAATTTTGGCTCAGAAAGACCTTAGATCAGACCTATGTAACTTGTCTTGGTCTAGCAGAAAACACCATACCAAAAGATAAAAAAATGAAGACCAAACACCCTTAGAAACTTGACCTCGTCTTCAAATAATCAATGCTTCCCAAGACCTAAGACAATCTCAGAGCTAATTCACACAAAAGATAAGAGTGGAATTGATACCTTTGGAGGTGAACCAAGTGCCTTATTTATACTCTTTCAAGGGAACTGGAGAGAGGGCCAACCTACCCTAAAACCACCTTAAATATGGAGTCGACTTGTCTTACAAGCAAAAAATAAATTCAATTTTTTTTATTGGCTAACCTTAATTCCCTTTTTGACACCAATTTTCAAAATATAAAATTACCTTTTTGAGGTTTGACTTGGTCAACACTTTATAACAGCCACAGCCCACATAATTAATTCAAGGATCAACATATTTTTCTTAAATTTTGATGCCAAAAACTTGGACCAAGTCATCATCCATTTTGGGGCACTGTGACCAAACTTCAATGGTTCAACTTTGGGAGGGCATATCTGTTCAACATGACGAGTTACAAAGCATGCCACTCGCTATTGGACACGAAAATACAAGTACTATCAAATGATGATGGTCTAGCATGCTTTCTCACGATCATATGCAATAACAAAAGTGAGGAAAGTGGGGCTTCTTCTGGCTTCTGCATGAGTTAACATTAATGACAACTTATTTTCAACATGTTATTGGGTTAGTGGCACCAACCATTTGCATAATAAGTTACATTCAACTATTAACACCTTTAAGTAATTATGGCCAAACAAATTCAACCATATTTATTAGTGGTCATTATGTTAAGGCTTAATGGCTAGTTAGTGAGGTAGCATCAACCATAGATAATCATATGTGACCATAGTCAACCATCATTACCAGCTTAAGGGTTTAAGTGGTTAGTGAATAGCATCAACATTTGATGTTATGTAGTTACATTCAGTTGTAGACATATAGTCAATTAGGGTCAACCATGGTAAGCCATAATTTGTCATATTTTTAAGTGGACATTATACTAGGCGTTAGTGGTTGATTAGTGAGGTAGCATCAATAAAAAAAACATATGAAACCATGGGAAACCATCATCGGGCATTGTTAATAATTCTCATTAGGTTTAGCATTATGGGATTAGTTGTTTTAACCATTGACATAATATGGCTACATTTAGTCATGGACACTTATCATCAACCATGGTCGATGATACTTAACGATATTTGATAACACTTGTGCATACATTGGGAGGTTAATAGAGTAGCATCAATTGTGGAAAACCACATACAACCATGTTCAATAATGCTCGAATGCCATTACTAAGTTAGATGTTAGGACATCAATTTATTAGTAGCATCAATAGTTTACATGATAGTGTACATTCAAATATGTACACATATACTCAATGATGACCAACCATAGTCTACCATATTTGTTAGTGGACATTATGTGAGGGGTTAATGGTTATTCAATGGGGTAACATCAACCATGTACAACCATATGGAACCATGGCTATCCAAGATCAAGCCTTATCAAGCATCATTAATAAGTTATGGCTTTAGTGAGTTAGGAGGTTGGGGGGGTAGTAACATCAACCATTGAAATAATAAGGCTATATCCAATGGTGGTAACCTATAGCAAACCATGTTCAGCCATGTTATTTGTTAAGTGTTAGTGGTTGGTTATTATTGTAATATCAACCATGAAGAAGTGCATGCAATTATGGTTTTCTAAGGTCAACCATACTCAACCATTATTACTAGGTTAGGTTGGCAATGTCACCCATGGACATAATACAGTTACATTCAATCATGGACACCTCTAGCCAATCATGGTTGACCAACCATGGTCAACCATGGTCAACCATTGTTTTTTGAGTTAGCAGTTAAGGGATAATGGGTTGGTGGTGGGTCATCTCATGGTATTAGATAATCATCATTCATGGTATTCTTGAATTGTTAGATACTCCTCTATCTAAAGTTATATATGCTCAAGACTACTTGGATGAGTCCATCCATGTTACATACCCAACTTTGAGATTATATAGAAAGTCACATCAAGCCTCAGTGATTCTCCACCTTATGATATTTCATGACATCCATTTGGTTTCAAATTTAAAGTATCTTTTCTAATACCACTCTAATGATGCACTGACCCAACTCTCTTCAGAAATGAATATAGTCTCTATACCAAATTTTACAATCACATCTAATTCTTGAAAAATTTGCAATAAATTTTAAAATGGTTAGTTTTATAAATATATATAAGTTAATGAAGAAAAACTTTCAAAATAAAAAGTAAAAAATATTTAAATTTCATAATATATATATATAGATAAAACTTTATATAAAAAAAATTGATATTAAAAACACAAAATTAAAATGAAAATATATAATATTTTCATCCAAAAAACAATATAAAGATATAAACTATATACAAAACATATTGGAATTAAAGCATTTAAATTTTTATTTTTAAAATAAATATATATATATTTAAAATTAGATATAATAGAAACAATCTACATAAATGTACATACATTTTATTGGAAAATTAATATAAATAAATTAATAAAAAATAAAAAATAAAATAAAATCTATTAAATAATTAATACATTTTAAAAAAAAATTATTATTATTTTTTAATTAATATATTATATATATATTAAAAACAATTTTTGATTTATTAAATATATTTATTTTTAAAATATATATATATATATATTATTATATATTATATAAAAACAATATTTTGAGATTTATTAAATATATTTTATTTTTAACTATTTTAAAATGTTCCATTCGCATAAAATTAAAATATATACCCTTAACTAATATAAAACATTATTAAATTTAGTATATTTAATCTTCGGCCCAGATCTGGGTGACCCATTGGCCGAGGGAAGCATTAGACGCTTCCATGATCACAACAGAAAGAAGCTTTCCATGCCCATCAGCCACAATCAAGTCCTGACCTTTGTTAACCTTCCACTTCTACAGTTGTATATAATTCATATCCTAATTTTTTACATGCGCTTTGTTTGAACTAGCACAAATTTTTCATTTCTCTGACCTTGAAGTTAAATGTCTTGGATGTTGTTCAGTATTCTGCTTAAAATTACTTGCAGATTTAGTCCTCCATAAAAATCATAATACAGCCACAGGAGAAGCTCCACCAACTACTATTGCTAACTCATGCCCAAATCCAAAATGTTCTGACATTCCTTTTCCTCATGACACCATCCTGATGATCCATGAACTTCCCACTCTAGAAAATGAAGACTCAAGGCTTACTGAAATGTTTAGTAAGATGCGTCCCCCAGGAATGCCTAGATATGGCCTAAGATATATTGAACGACTTGACAGTCTAATTCTGCAATCCATATTTGAAAATCATATTCCTGAGGACTGCAAAAAACCTTCTATTCCATAAATGTATAAGTTCCTTTCTTTAATGGATGGATGTCCAAAATACAAAATTAATCCCGAGTGGATGAAAAGAATGTTAAACTGGGATTTATACACTCCTCATGATTCAAAGGCATTTGATATAAGCACACCGAGTGCTGAGAAAATAAATCTATCTTTACAATGGAAATAATACATGGAAGATACATATTCCTGGATTTCTTTTTATAGTTGGAAAGAAATGGAAGAAGGGCAAGAAGTTCACATGGCAGATGCAGAGGTATCTTCTGCAAAAACACATTCATGGACCAACCATGATGGCACCAAGATAGACACTACCAACACTTTTCCACCTTTCAAAGGAATATTGTTAGGTGAGTCTAGTAATGCAGCAAAAGCTATTCCTTTGGTCCCTAAGGATGAATCTGCACTTGCTATTGATGGAAGAATACAGAAAGCCAGCGAGCAGATAAATTGGACAAATACTGCTCTTAAAGGATTAGGAATGAACATGACCAAAACTCAGGACCATAAGGACTGTTTTGATTCCTTACATGTTGTTGTAAAATATGTAAATAATAATCTGAACAATGTAAATTATTTTGTTTCTGTTTTGAAAGGATTCATTAGAGAATCCTCTATTTGAATAGAAAGCATAGAAAAAAAGTAGATTTTGAATTCAAAACTACTAACAATCTTATGGGAGAATTGGCAGATTAATTTGAAAACCTTTCCATAGCACCCAAAGATAAGCGCATTCCTTCTTCTATGCTTTTTAGCCACCTTGTAAATATCCAACACGCTATTAAGCAAGTAGAAAATTTTCCCTTTTTATTCCCAAGAGAACATGAGCAATCTCCCAGCAATTCACCAAAAGTCTCCTACTCATCGTTTTCGGAAGCTTTCACTAAAACCGAACATCCTGAGTCCTCTGAAAAGCATTTACTTCCCATCTATGAGCCCCTTTCAAGCTAGTTTTCTAGATATCCAGCCCCTGACCTAGTTTGTAAGGGTAAACTTCCAGAAACTTATACCTTTCAGATTGGCTCTTATAAAGAATGGAACATTGACAATCTTAGCACTGGTCAAATTAGGCAAATGATTGATCAAATGTTTACTGAATATAAACTTATGTGTATGCAGGGCAAAAATTAAGTCAAAGCTTGTAAAATAATCATACAGTGTTTTACTAGTGCATTGCAAAGATGGTGGGATGTTGAATCATCTCCTGCACTTATTACAGAAATGGAAGTAGAAGTAGTTAAGGACGAAGAAGGCGATATCATCCACAATGAAGATGGTACTCCATAAAGAAATATGATAGGAGCCCTCACCTCCTTCATTCTTGAGCACTGGTGTGGAGCCACAATTGAGATTGCTAACAAGCATGAGATGGTGTTGATGAACCTCAAGTGTCAAAAAATATCCCAATATGAAGACTTTCATCGTGATTGGACACAGAAAATTTATGAAGTAAAAGAAAGCCAAAATGCATTATGGAAGCAGATCTATCTTGTCGATCTACCTTCTAAATTTGTTGAGTATATCCAAAGGCAATAATTCTTCCATAATTATTTTGAAGCATACACTTGGGGCGAAATTTATTGCAACATCACCAAAGCACTAGTAGGACTTTGTACCAACACGAGGGTGAACAAATCAATGCAAAAGTTGTCAAGATTTCCAGACAACAAATCAATTTGTAGTAAGTATGGGCTTGAAATTGATGATCCATTTGTTCAACGAAGAAAGAGTAAGAAAAGCAGCAAAAAGGCCCAGAGGTAGTCTACAAAAAATTCAAAGGTTTGTGCTTATAGAACAAACCAACACAAGAAAGGATCTTACAGATATGTCCCTAAAACTCTTTTTTTTTTTTTTTGAATAAGTCTACTTCTATTATTGATACAAAAATTTTACAATGAGGCGGCAGCCTCAAGAGGTCTAGCCTGGAAAATGGCTTTCTCGCATGACAAATTTGGAAAATAATCCACTGTAGCAAGCATCAGACCGCCTAGATCTAGAACTATTACCAGAGCCTTTAAACCGAAACCGCTTTAACAAAATGAAGGCTGTATGGAATCCCAAAACTACATAACAGGGGTGATACTATTGACTCTAACTGTTGACATAGACAGAGACCGACTTAACTGAGACAGAAAAAAATAGAGCATTCCTTTGAACAGACATGATAATTTCCAAAAGGACGACAACCTGTTTAGGCATCATGAGCATTGGAGGGAATTCTTCCACAATTGGACAGCCAAAACTTGAGAGGTCATCCTCATCAAAGGGAAGGCCCTTTTCTTTTGGTGGAGTCCCAGCGCCTGGAGGATTTAAACGCGCTGCAGTAGGCTGGACCTGGAATGTCGAATTCTTTGGGATTTCACACTACTGGCATTGATTCTGAGAGGTGCTTGGAAAGTCTTCAACCCCCTGCTTAGGTGGAGCGTGAGGAGAAGCCGAAACCATGCCTGTTGCACCCTCACTTAACTGAATTGTGACTGTGGCTATGAAAGAATGATTGCTTAGCATGCAGGGAATTTGAAAGCGGGCCGAGTGCTCATGAGTGTGATGGGAGCTCGAAGTTGCCACCCGATTTCCCCTACCTCGACCTCGCCCATGTCTGGGAGCAGGATGACTCTCAGAGGAAGAGCCAGTGAATGTATCAGCTGAAGAGAACGAGGCATGGCGCACAAGACGACCACGAACTCCACCCCTGCGGCATCCCATTCTTTGTCGCAGGATAGTCATGACGCCCCGAGAGTAAAGCGCAGGAACAACAATGCTAAGGTGAACAGGAGAGATGGGAAGAGGGAAATTTAACAAGATGGACTGAGAGTTAAGAGAGCGGGAAGGCATACAGCTGAGGAGAATGTTGTAGGGGCAGTAGCGAACCAAGAAAACCATAAACGTAGTTGCTCCACTGCCCTGAATACCATGGAAGCCTAAAACCTTCACCAGACAGAGCATAGCACCTGCGAGGAGACCTAAATTGCGAGAGAATGGAACGGAGCTGAAATGGATCTGCACCATCTGATTTGAGCAGGGGAGCCCGTGTAAAACGTCGGGCCTCATTAACTCTGCTTTGAGTGAGCTCTCCAGAATATTGAATGCCAGCAACAGATGAATCCAGATGGCGCAGGAAGTACTCCACGCGCCGACTGCTCCCACCGCCATCGTCTTGTTAGCTGTCCCGATCACCCGCATCCGGGATCCCTAAAACTCATTATTATGAACCAAAAGATATCCATTTTAAAACACAAAGACAGCATGGAATATTATGTTGGTTATGTGGCCAAAAGGGACATACAACAAATAAATGTCCTAAAGGTAAAGAATCTAAGATGAATAGAGGTAAGAAACCACAAGAAGCTGCCTCACGAAGGTTCCAGAAAGAGACAAGGAGGTCTCTTGGAATCACCTTCAAAGAAGAAGTGCATATAATGAAAAATAATTGTTGCAGCACTTTAGAAACAACAAGCACTACCTCCTATAATTTTGATTCTAGCATTGGGCATGTAAATATACAGCAATGTGAATGTACAGAATCTGAAGATTGCAATTGCAATAATTCAGAGTCAGAATCAATTCTCAGTTCAGAAGAAGAAACTGAACTCAAGCCAAATAAGGAAAAAGAAAAATTCTGTATGGCACAAACCATTGAAGATGATGAATCAAAGGTCATGTCCAGCATCAAAATGTTGGCAGAAGGAGAAATGAAAGAAAAGTTGTTAGATGCTTTCCTACAAACAATGCATTTTTGTTAGATGCTTTTCTACAAACAATGCACAAAGAACATGGCAGCAGTAGTTCAAAGAAAAATCAGGCTAAAGCCCTATTTGTAGATGCTTCCTATGAAAAGAACACCAGATCTTTTCAAAGAAACAAGGAGAATACCAAGCCAAGGTCCTTAACCTTGGGAGAACTCAGCACAGATATATACCATCTCAAAAAAGAAGTTGTTGGCCTGAAAGCACAAATCTCTCAGATAGAAAACAAGAAGGAACCTATTAAGAATGCTAATGTAGAGATCTATGAAGACAAATCTTATTTTGGAATGGGATTTGGAGAAATGAAAATAATGACAATCCAATATCAGCAACATCATGTGTTGTTGACCATCGATATCCAAGGAGAAAAGTTCACTTTAAGAACATTGATTGATTCAGGCGCGGATATCAATGTTATTAACAAGAAGATTGTTCCAGCTAAATACTGGAAGGTGGCTACACGACAAGTAACTGGGGTTGGAATTCAGACTTTCAGGTATAAAGTTCCTATTGCCACCCTCTATTTTGAAAAATATTGTATGAAGTTAAAAGCATTAGGAGAAATTCCCATAGACTACATATTGGGGTATGTGTTTCTAGCAGCAGTGGAACCCCATGGGTAAGCGAGATTGCCTGATGGAAAAATAGGATTTTTCATTTCAGTCCCAAATCATAAAGGATTTCTAGAAACACTAACCTTACCATATATTTCTACTCCCAGAGTTTCCACAATGGTACAGATAATGCAAGAAGTAGAACTGTCAAAGAAAAAGATTGAAGAACTGAAAGACTTTAAATCTGCAATCAAAATCAAAGAACAAATCCAACTTCCCATAATCATACAGAAAATTACAGAGCTAAGAAAGCACCTAGAGATTGAGTGTTGTTCAGAAAACCCAAAGGCTTTCTGGCACAGAAAGAAACACACAGTAGAATTGCCTTTCAAAGAAAGATATGAAGGAAACATTGTGAGAGTAGAGCAATTCCATGAATAGAGACTATAGAAATCTCTGCCAAAAAGAAATCTCCAATCTTCTATAAAGAGGACTCATCCGAGAATCCAGCAGTCCGTGGAACTGCTATGAATTTTATGTAAATAAGCATTTAGAACAGATTATAGGAGTGCCCAGACTTGTTATAAATTATAAACCTCTAAACTATGTTTTAGCATATGATACTTATCCTATTCCACATAAAGGAAGCTTAATTGCAAAAATTGCAAGAGCCAAAGTATTCTCAAAATTCGACGTGAAGTCTGGTTTTTGGCAAGTTGCTATCAAGGAAGAGGACATATTCAAAACTGCTTTCAGCATTCCAGCAGGGCACTATGAATGGAATGTAATGCCTTTTGGACTAAATCATGCTTCATCTAAGTTCCAAAAGGTAATGGATCAAATTTTCAAACCCTATTTTGAATGGCTAATTGTGTGCATAGATGATGTGTTAATTTTCTCCAACACCATAGATGAACATTTCAGGCATGTCCATACTTTTGCTCAAGTTGTGAAAAGAAGTGGTTTAGTTTTAAGTAAAAAGAAGATGGAATTGTTCCAGACCAAAATCAAGTTTCTAGGACATACAATAGAAGATGGCTAGATAACTTCGCGAAAGCATGCTCTAGATTTTGCTAATAAGTTTCCAGATGTAATCACAGACAAAACACAGCTGCAGAGGTTCCTCGGTTGCTTGAATCATGTTAATAATTTTTATAAAGGATGTGCAGTAGATCGCAAGATTCTTAACCAAAGATTGAAAAAAGAGCCATCACCATGGATAGATGATCACACTAAAGTTGTCCAGAAAATCAAAAGAAAAGTCCATACATTGTCAATCCTCTATTTGGCAGATGAAGATCTCCCCAAAATTGTTGAGAGTGATGCTAGCAACCTTGGATGGGGAGGAATACTAAAGCAAGGCAAAGAAGGTACCAAGCAAATTGTACAATTTGCCTCAGGTACATGGAACCCAACAGAGAAAAACTACTCCACTATCGAAAAAGAGGTAAAAGATGCCTGGAACTGTATAGACAAGTTTGATATACACTTGTACATAAACAATTTTTGCTTAGAACTAATGCTTCAGCCTTGAAAAAGGTACTAACTAAATAAACAAAGAAGCCAAGTTAGCCAAATGGCAGACACTATTTGCTAACTTTGATTTTGAGGTTGAACATATCAAAGGAGAACAAAACTACTTGCTTGACTTCCTAAGCAGAGAATATCTAGACCAGAATGACCATTTGATGGTTATAGTAACCGAGTGAAATCCAAACACTCAACAAGAAGAACTCTAAAACATTTTAGATGACATTCCTTGGCCAGTGTACACAGAACAATGGAAGCCAACATGGCAACTCAGAAACACCAAGGTCATGGATGCCAACTTGCAGCGCCACACAAACTTACAACATCTAGTGCCTGAAAGGAAGATCTATCCAAAATCCAGCAAGTGGATTCATGACATGATCTACAAAAGATCTATACTAGTAGCAAATCTCGCAGAAGAAGCTTTATATGAAAGCTTCAAAGATATAAGTGTAATTTGGACCGAAGGGAGTGATAGGACAAAGGTCTATCATAAAAATTACACTATAGACAGAACACGAGACCCAAACCATTTCTCAAAATACATGTGGCCACAAAAAGAACCAAAAATATTATTTCCAGATACCATCTACAATTTCAAAGGCTACATTAAATTATGGTGGGAGCTTTTATGTCGAGATGAGAAAACAGAAATCCACTGCACCATTTTAAAACTTGGGGCAACATTTGTAAATCAACTTTTATGGCTACCAAAATGGCTGAAATCTTGGGGGATGTGGTTCGGAGTCAATAGACTGTTATGGATCCCAGATATTTTGAAAATTATACTCAAAGAGATTGCATGACATGTGCTCAAAATTCTCATGATTGTTTCCACTACCCTTGTAAAACCATAGCAGGTCTAAATTCATACTCATATGACTGGATAATGAAGACCTTTGTGAGTGGACACTTCCAATAGATTGTGTTAACCAAAATCAAACATCAGATTGTCTTGGGCAAACCAATGATTGTTAGAAGAATTTACTCAAAGGCTTGGGACACTAGTGGAGAATATGATCATCCAACAGTGGGGAGATTCCCTGGTACAAACGGACTAGGGACATAATTAAATATTTAAGGGTTCACGTGGGCTCCCGATATAAATCATCCACAGTGTACAATAAAGTCTTGTCTCTGGACTATGATAGAGACCAGGTTTTCTTTCTTGAGATTCCCAACAAAAATCTCCCATATCTGTATAAAGAAATTATAGTTTTCATGGGATTCTCTTAAATCTCCACTTTGTATAGATGTCTTGTACTATTCCGAGACTTTGGGCACTTTTGGTGTGATTTGATCCACATCTCGAAATTATTGTACAAAAAAGTATGGTCTACCTAGTTGTTGGAAATTTGTCCCCTTCTCATTCTATATAAGGAGAGAAGTAAGTCTCATTTGGACACCTGAGTTTTGGAGAGAGTGGAATTTGAGTCTTAGAGAAATTTCTAGCTTTGTGTGTTTTGAGTCTGAGAGCTATCTCAGACTCAAGTAATCAAAGAGATTGGTGGCGCTCCCAAGTCGCCTTCTATGTAGTTCGATATCCAAACATGCACACATCATTAGTTTTTTTTATTTGTTACACCCATGTTTTTTTTGTAATCACTTGCTTCCAAAACTTTTCAAGAGGCTTTCCAGTTTCCCTCACTTCGGCTAATAAGTCTCCTGGTCATGGTTCCATGATTGCTAGTTCCTTATGTTCCTTTATAGTTAATTTAATATATATAATTATTTGAGGCTTTCCAATTTTCCTCACTTCGGCTAATAAGTCTCCTGGTCATGGTTCCATGATTGCTAGTTCCTTATGTTCCTTTATAGTTAATTTAATATATATAATTATTAAATTAAATTAAATTAAGTATAGAAAATGCTTATCAAATTAACTATTTTTCTGTTAAAAATATTTTAAATACATTTATTAATTTAAATTAAATAATTTATTTTAAATACATTTTATTATTAAATTAAAAAAATACGTGGCATCACTCAATTTTAACACTCAATCTGTAATAAATTTATTTTATTAAATTAAATCATAATATTAACACTTTTCCATACATGTGATAAATTAAATAACAAAATTGTAAATATATTTAATATATTAATCTCTATATTCATATATATATATAATAATTTAACATTCATTCCTATTATAATTATTAAATTAACTAAATAAGTTAGGACTGCGACATCATTTTTACAATTCACTGGTTAATAAATTTATTTTAAATACGTATATTAATGCAAGTAAATTAAATCAATAAAAAGTGCGAGCCATATTTTTACTTTATTGTTATAATTTATTTTAAAATATTTATTAATCAAATCATATATTAACACATTTTCATACATTGATAATTAATTGTAACTAACACATTTCCATACAGTGATAATTAATAGTTATGAATATTAATATGTATACAGATTTAAATTAAATATTTTTATATTTTTAATAATATAATTTTTATATTTCCCAGGCGGCATATGTGCAGCTCTCTATGCAAACAGTTAGTACGCAGTACTGCCAGCTGCAGAGCAACGTGGCCTCCCGGGACGTTAACCCATGCGAGCGGAGAATGGTTATTAATGCAAGATTGGGAAGGGGATTTGCATTTATGTCCTGCGTCGATCGATGCAACATTCTTCCTGTTATAGCCATGTTGATCCACGGCTCTCTCACCCAGCTATGTGCTCTGTTGCGTGGCATTAGAACCAGGTTGACGGAAGCTGTGAGTGATGGTGTAAATTCGGGGCATTGCCGCAGGCTCAAAGACATTTCTCTCAAGGGTAATTTCTCCCCTGTTCTGAATTTCTGCACTTTGTATATGTCTGTTATCTTCGTGGTTGTCTACACGCTCAGTCACACTGTGGTGTTGGTCGATAGCTCGGTGGTGTTGGTCGATAGCTTTGTTGGTCATCCCTCTTGCTTCACCTGTCTCCGTCCTGGTGGTCATCCTGTCCATAACCCTTTAGAGGCATATCTTCGTTCTGTTATAATGGTTTGTTCTGGCAAAAGGCATCGTTCTGGGGGACGTTGTGACAACCGTCTGCATCCTCCAGTTGGTTTTGCCATGGAAACAGCGACGGAACCGTTCAATCCCTCCCCCGCCCATGAAGTTGGGCCGTCTGTTAGCTCTGGTCGGAAAACTAGGCCAAATAGTGCTTTTCAAACAACGCACTTAAAGTTTCAAAGTAACCTGTACAGGCCCCTGGTAACTGCCCACATCACCCTTATGCTCTTGGAAGAGGAAAATCTTGTCTCCCCCTTGACCTGCATCGCCCCTGATCCCTCTCCTGGCAGTGAGAATTCCTCGGACAGTGACAGCAAGGAAAATTGGGAAAAAGAGAAAGATGAACAGGAGGCTTTTCTCAAAAATCTTCCTCCTCTGGACGACACAGTACCTGCAGCTGAGGACAAAACTCATGGCGAAGCGGAACATGCCATAACTATCCCTGATAGCGATTTAAGCGGTAATGAAGGTCTTAAGGATGGCGACACCGCTCGGGATGAGAAGAAGGATAATGACCCAGCAAAAGAGAAGTAACGCCTCCTGGGACTGTCTCTTTTTGTTTCGGCTCCGGTCTCAGACTTATGGTTGTTTTTCTGTGCAATTGTCCTACTGGTTTGTGGCTCCCAGATGGAATTTTGATGACTCTGTTTTAGCTCGGTTGCAATGTTTTTTGTATCTGTACTGGCTCAGATTTCCTTCTCGGCGACGCATGTTTCTCTCTATGTATGCTTTCTGGTCTCTTGCACTCTGTAACTGTGTTCCCCAGCTTATGTATGTAATGGGGCAGTTCTAGTTTGTCGAGTGTTGTAATGCCTCGCTCATATGTAAAAATATTTTGCCTTTCAGTTAATAGAAATTAGTATTTGCAGAGAAAAAAAAAATATAACTTTTATATTTTATTTTATAAATTTTGTATTTTTATAATATATTATTTTTTATTTATTTATAAAATAAATAATAAAATATTATTAAAAAGCTGTAAATTAAAATATAAACAAATGAAAAAATATGTAACTACTAGATTTAAGTTAAATATTTTTCTATATTTTTAATAATATAACCTTTATATTTTTCCCGGATCCGGGTGTTAATACAGCCCTAAATGGCATTCATGCGCACTTAAGACGCATGAGGCTGCCACCTACTGCGCAGCGTAGAGCCCCAGAAACAGTTTGGAGGCAGGAAGAAGATTATTATGACCTTGGCACGGTGCAGGACAGCACCATTGCGGAGCCCGACGCGGTCTGAGGAGCGGTATTTACAAGCGGCAATTCAGTAAATTTTTCATTATGCCTTCGGCTGAAGAATACTCTATTCGGTTTGTGGTGAGTTTGGTGGGTGAGGTCGACAGGGAGCCCCGCCTCAGAGGGGAAATTCGAGCTGGTTCTGGCTCAAATTGGCAGCCCTTCAACTCCTCCGGTGCTCCACGCTCTGGAATTCCATTATCAGTTTGGGGTAAGTGCTTCATCCGCGGCAAATTTAGTTTTTCTGGCTCTGTTTCTCGATTCAGTGTATCCATTGTATTTTGTTCGGTTTCACAACTCGGTTCGGGGTCTTTGCATGCTCTGAGGAGCAACTCTGGTTTCCACTCTGCCTCGTTGAAAATTACAGTCCTTATTTGCACCATGAAAAAATCTGGGAAGCGCTCTCGCTCTGGGGATAAGCCTGGCAGCAGCAAGCGACACGCTGCTCGCCCTCAATCCACTCCTCTGCTCACCACCATCAACCTCACTTCTCCCCCTGAGGATTCCCTTGCTTCTAACCCCACCCGCCATCCGATACCTAACAGCGCCTTCCAATCCACCCACTTCAAATTTCAGAGCAACCTGAACCACCCCTTGATTTCTGCCCAGATAACCATCTTGATGACGGAGGAAATCAACCAGGTCCCTCCAATATCCTGCATAGACCCTAATTCTTCCAACAGCAATGACCATTCCTCTGCCCAATTAGCCATGGCTGCAAAG
The DNA here is from genome assembly GCA_000404065.3 of Pinus taeda. Lineage (NCBI taxonomy): Eukaryota > Viridiplantae > Streptophyta > Pinopsida > Pinales > Pinaceae > Pinus > Pinus taeda. The sequence goes on from APFE030547163.1 coordinate 69,274, forward strand.
AAGGAGGATGTTCCAATAATACAGGTCGACTCGCCTTCTCCAGTTCCTCCCCTGAGTGACTGCATCAACCTTTTCCTGGACCCCGATGCTGGCAACACCAACAAAGACCAGGAAGGCAACGTGGAGCATGACAAAGAGGGGCTCAGCCACGATGACGCGTGTCAGCAAGATGAAGAAACATAGGGAGAAGAGAACAGTTGAACAGTTGGCACTTGTGTTTGCTCTTTTTGGTTTTTTGGAAGCCTGCTTTGGGTGTTGGCTCATTTTTGAAAATTTCCAGCCGCGGCGAATGCAATTGTCTTGGTCTCAGTACTCTCTCTTCCAGTTTCTCAGTATTCTCAGTACTCTCTTTCTCTGTTTCTTTGTAAGGCCAATGAATTTGGCAGTTTGTTCAGTCTATCTGGTTGTAAGCTTGGATGAAATCCCCAGCTCTTCTACTATGGGGAATTTTTGTAACATATGTGATGAGCAGGCTTCGGCAGCTGCCCCCTATTGTAATTTTATGTTTACCAGTTAATAGAAATAGCATTGTCTTTTACCTAGAAAAAAAAATATAACCTTTATA
>APFE030547163.1:91636-137984 GCA_000404065.3 Pinus taeda
AGTCAAAATGCACATTTTTTATATATTAATTAAAACTTAATATATACAATTTAGTAGCTAGAATTTAGGTTTTTTTAATATAGTGTCTGGACTCTCAGGCTTCAGCTGAGAGATCTAGATTGTTTAAATTTATTTTATAAACTATAGTTTCATTCTGTAAAAAAATATAAAACTAATTGAAATGTAAATTAAAAAAGAACTGTAGATATTTCAGATTTCACATTAGTCTACAACAATCAGAACCTTCAAATTTCAACGGCACCCCCAAAATCAATTGTTGTAGCATGGAATTTTGTCAAAAAAGAGGAGAAAAATCTTGTGTTAGTTGTGTGGACATAATTTCACTGGCTCTTTAACTAGAGCAGTGAATCACCTTCTCAGTATTAACAATGGAAGTGGAGGTGGTGTTGAAGGCTGCACTAAGATCTCTAACAACCAAAAAACAGCAGTGGAGAAAGACTTTCACTTCAAAGCTCGAAAAGGAGAAAAGGGAAAATAAGAGGCAGTGAATTGAGAGGGAGATTGCCATGTCTTCCTCAAACACCATTAATTCAATCTCAACCATTGGTGGATCAAGTTCTACTCAAAGTAAAAACAAGTGGGACCAAAACATTAAATCAATTTTGGAAACCTGTGGAGAGACAAGAAGTTGATGATGCTGTTGCAGAATTCTTTTATGCATGTTCCCTTTAATGTGGCAAGGAGTCCATATTTTAAAAATGTAATTAAAAAGGCCATTGATTTTGGGAAGGGCTATGTTCCTCCCAGATCTGAAGCTTTAAGGACAACTTTACTAAAGAAAACAAGAGATAGAGTGATAGAAAAGTTGGTTCTAATTAAAGATTCTTGGAAGCATAAAGGATGCATAATTTTGAGTCATTGTTGGTCAGATTTGTGTCATCACCCATTGATCAATGTGCTTGTTTATAGCCCTGAAGGGGTACTTTTCTTGAAGGCATTAAATGCAATGGATCGAGTGAAGACATCAGAAGTTATTTTTGGAATTTTGGATGAAGCAATTCAAAAGGTTGGGGAGAAAAATGTGGTCCATGTTATTACAGATAATGCATCAAATTGCGTAGGTGCAGGGAAGATGATTATGGTAAAGTATAATCACATTTATTGGACCCCTTGTGCAGCTCACTGCTTAGATTTAATGTTGCATGATTTAGCCAAATTTCCTTGGGTCAATGAGACAATCCGAAGAGCCAAAACAATTGCAAACTTCATCATCAACCATCGTCTCACTTTGAGCATATATAGGAATAATGCATCAAAAGAGTTGTTGATGCCTTGTGATAGAAGGTTTGCCACTTTTTGTATTAGTTTGAAAAGAGTTGTTGAGAAAAAAGCAAGCCAAAGAGTTGTTTTTTGCAATACTAAGTGGGAGAGATCTACGCTTTCAAAAGAAACTAAGGGGAAAATTGTTGAACAAATAGTGCTCAATAATGGCCTTTGGGAAAATGCAAACAAGGTTTTAAAAATATGTGGCCCAATTGTTAATGTGCTCCGCATGGTTGATGGTGACAAACCTTGTATGGGTTTTGTTTATGAAAGCATTGATTGTTGCAAAGAGGCCATTGCAAGTGCTTTTAATAATGTGGAAGCTGATTACCAGGAGATATGGGATTTAAATGATCAAAGATGGAAGATGATGCATAGTCCATTACATGCAGCAGCATGCTATTTGGACCCTAGATTCTTTGGGTTATCAAGACAGAGGGATGAAGAAGTCGTGAATGGACTTATCCAGGTTATTGAGAAGCTAAACCCAGATCCAGTAATTGCAAGTTTGGTCAGATCCAGTAATTGTATATAGGTTAGAAGAAGAGTTATTTGGAACACAATCAGCAAAGTATGATAGGAGCATAAGTGATCCAGCAGTATAATGGGAATTTTATGGATCAAGGGGACCAAAATTGCAAAATTTTGCAATTCGTATCTTAAGCCAAGGATCAAGTGCATCAGCGTGTGAAAGGAATTGGAGTTCCTTTGACCACATTCACTCCAAGAAAAGAAATGTTGATTTGGGGTAGCATCGGATGTGCTCTAACCCTCAAAACTTGCAATGAGGCTTGGGCACATGCATTCCAAAGAACCCAGAAACCGTTTTGGGAAATTCCAACCACAGACGATTATATTAAAATAACTAATGTTTTTAATGGGGTTCTTAAGTCTAAACTTAGGAAAATTAAAATATTAATGGTTATTAATCTAATTGCGGGTATAACTTCTACAAGAAGACGGAGATCAAGCCAAAACGATCTGACCCTTTGATTAGGAGTTAATCTAGGCCGTTGGTTGTCCAACAGGAAGATATAAGAAGGGGCTTTAGGGTCATTTGGAAAACACATCGATAGATCAAGAAACCGATTTTTTGAAGTGAAGTTCTCAGGAGGAAAATTCGATTGAGGATATTTCTTGCAGTTGAGGAGCAGGGATAGCAGCCTCCAGAGAGAGAGATCCTCAGCCAGAGAATGATCAGTAGAGAGAGGTAGAGAGATCCAATAGCCTTGATGCAGAGGCTAATGCAGGGCCAGAAGGGCCATGCAGAAGCAGCGCAGAGGGAGAGAGAGTTGAAAATCAAAGTAGAGAGTCAGTGTCAGCAGCGGGAAGTCGGGGTGTGAGACCGGGATGCTGAGAGCAGTGACTCTGGGCTACTAATCGATTCCCCAGTTGGGTGACGTTGTCCCTAAGAGGGTTGACGTTGGGACAGCGTAGAGGCAGTGCAAAGGCAACATAGGGCCTGCCAAGGGCACCTCATCCAGCGGCCGGGACTTTTTCTCAGTGATTGTGTGAGGTAATCTCACTAATATTCTGCTAGTATTTCTCTTTGAAACTGAATAAACCTGTGAGGTATTCAACGATGTATTCAGAATTTGCTACTACATAATAATGATAAACGTCATAATTGCTACACTAGTTTTCCCTCACTAAGTTTTTCCAAGGACATTTGTCCAAAAATAACAGTGTCCTATGTGTTTGTATTTCCTTGCTCAATTTCTATGTTTCAGGATTATAGTTAATTTGGTGTAAGTTACTTCAGTAATCTACTTCAATATTTCAAGAAGAAATTTGAAATAAGTTTGTAATGTAATTTACGATCTAGGTGAAGTAGATTCAGCTGGTTGCAATAGGATTCCTGAGATTGTTAGATCTAGGAATTTTCGCATGGTATCGGAGCGTTTGATGTGAAACGGGAAGAGCAGATCTAGCACTAAAGCAAGGGGCCAACTTGCTGCAGCAAGCAGCAGTTCGAATCCCCTTAGGGATTGCGCAGTTCTAGCTAGGAGGGCTATATTTTCGAGGTTGTCTCTCTCTGAGTGAGTCAACAAAGAGGTAAGACTACCAGATCGAGAATTTGCCAAGGCAGAGGGAGTCACGCAGAGCTAGAAGGACGCAGTTTTCTGCAAGTTGTTGGGCAGAAAAGCTATCGGAAGAAGGAAGCAGATCGGATAGTGAGGGTTCCTCAATGATTTCTTGCCGAGGAAATCAATATTTCTCATTTGTTGGGTAGCAAAGAAGCAACAAACTTACCAACTCCATTAGGGAGTGCGTAAGAGTGCGTAAGCCAACCTAGAAGCTACGCAGTAGGGAGAAAGAGGGAGTTGTTCGACAGTTTTCGGAGGATATGGCAACCAGTGGCTTGAGGGATCAAGATAGGTTGGATGGAGCTTCCAACTATGTCATCTGGAAGGCTAGAATGTCTTTCCTTCTAGATGAGCATGCCCTCAAGATGTATGTTGATAGTGTGGTAGTTGAACTTGCGGATGCAGATCTGCTAAAGAAGTACAACGCTGAGATGTCAATGGCCAAGAGGATGATCTTGGATCGAGTCAAGGATCATGTGGTATGCCATGTTGCTAGCAAAGCAACTGCTAAGGAGATGTGGGATGCCTTGGCCACGTTGTATCAGGGATCTTCCGAGCAGCAAAAGATGTACTTAAAGCAGACGCTGAGATCTGCTTAGATGCAAAAGGGAGATCGTGTGAATCCATTCCTCGCGAAGCTAAAGGAGACTTGTGATGAGTTGTCGACTGCAAGACATACACCTCAAGGTTCGAAGTTAATGAGACTGACCTTAACTTTTGTCTCGAATGAATGGCAAGTCTTTGTCTAGAGTATCATGGGTAGAGCAACATTGCCTAATTGGGATGAGATGTGGGTCACTTTGAAACAAGAAGAGCTGAGGAGAGACTTGGTCAAGGTCAAACTTGATGAAAGCAACAGCAATAGTGGGTCGAAGCCCAAGGAGGAGGAGAGTGCATCGCTTGCATCAAAGGGGCAATAGGGGCAACATAGACGAAAGAAGGACGTCTCCAAGGTGAAGTGTTTCAGAGGTGGCAGGATGGGCCATTATGCATCCCAGTGTCCTTTGAAGAAAAAGGACAAGGATGAGAAGCACAAACCTAAGGTTGCAGCCGCGAAGATCGAAGAAGAGGAGTTCGCCATGACAGTCCAGATACCTCCAGGAGGGAGGTTGGCTGATTTGGAGTTGTAGTTCAAAAGAGCTACAGATGGGCAGGATCCTTGAGGGGTCCACCTCTTGGATCAATACCTTGCTATGGGAGCCCAGTTTTGCAATAGGAGGATGGACTAGTGTCAGTTGGTGCCGAGGAGTGTTGGGGAGACAGTTGCAGTGACTAGGAGCGCCAAAGACTGAACAGCGCAGAGCAGAGTTGGCAACAATGCAGATGGCACAGAGCAGAGCTTAGTAGCACCATAGTAGATTCAGAGGGTCAACACAGAGATTAGTAGCCGTCAGTTCCAACATTCACATGGTATCATACTGAACTGAGTTGCAGTACGGATGCAGCTAAGTTGCAAGAAACGTGGGCAGGGGGGGTGTTTCCGTAAGGAAATGGAAACAAAATGCAAAAACGTGTTTCCGGCCTTACTGGCACGTTTCTCAAGGCAGAAACATGGCCAATATGGCCAGAAATGGGTTTCTGGGCCGCACGACATTGTTTCCACACGCAGTTTGACAATTTTTTATTTTTTTTTATTACTTTGTCTTCTAATTTTTAATTAGGTTATTAAAATGCCTTCTAGATGCTTCTAGATCCCTGTCTGAAGTTATAAAATGAACTTTGTCTCATTCTCTCATCACACAATTCAGCAAGTCGTTTCTCTTGGAGACAGGCAATAGGTTGGGCTCTCAGAAGGCAGAGGATCTTGTTTATGTGCACTCCAACCTTTGCCTTGCATCTCATAGGGGTCCAAAATACAACATTGATCCTTCTAAAGAATGGGATGTGGATGCAGAAAATCCTGATTTGGATCTCTCTCTTGCTACCCTGAATATTGAGGTCAAGTCTAGAAGTGGAATTGGCACATCATCTTCTTTAGCACCACCATCCACTGTTGAGCATTGTATTGCTTCTATTTTTGATGAGGATTAGTCTTTTGTCTCTATAGTTCTTGCAGCCTTATAGTCTTTATTGTACTTGCAGCCTCATATATTAATATAAATAAAGGCTGATTTTGAGATTTGGATATTATATAATAAAGATTACTTTTGGATATTCCGATATCTTTATTTTCATTATGTGATCATTCATGAGTAAATGTGATGTAAATTTAATCATAATGTTTAAATGTAATAAATTATAATGTATTATTTATGCTTTATGATTGCACACACACACACACACACACACACACACAATATATATAATCTATTTAAATATTTTAATAATATATATATACATATATGATATATATATTTAAAAGATATATACATATTAGATATATATTAAAAATTAAATATAATATATTATGATAAAATATAAACTATACTATATATATATATATATTTGCGTTTCCCCATTTCCAAAATTTGGGGAGGTCGCGTTTCATACCTATGCCCGTTTCGAAAACTCATACCCGTTTCCCCGTTTCGTGCAACCTTGGGATGCAGTGTTAGCAGTGGCAGTGCTACCAACATAGCAGATGCAGCATTTGAGAGGGAGTTGTAATACAGATGTACCATTGGCAATGGCAGTGTCAAAGGCAGTAGTACAATTACAGCAACAACACAATAGTTGGTGGACAGCATGTCAAACATCAATAGCGCAGAGGACGATGCTTCAGAGTTAGAGCAGTATGCAGCAACAGTATATTGCTAGAGCACATTCCTTGTTAAGAGGTGTTGATTTAGGGTAGCATCAGATGCGCTCTAAGCCTCAAATTTTGCAAGGAGGCTTCGGCACATGCATTCCAAAGAACCCAGAAACCGTTTTGGGAAATTCCACCCAAAGACGATTATATTAAAATAATTAATATTTTTAATGGGGTTCCTAAGTCTAAACTTAGGAAAATTAAAATATTAATGGGTGTTAATATAATTGTGGGTGTAACTTCTAGAAGAAGACGGAGATCAAGCCAAAATGATCTAAGCCTTTGATTAGGAGTTAATCTAAGTCGTTGATTGTCCAACAAGAAGATATAAGAAGGGGCTTGAGGGTCATTTGGAAAACACACCAAGAAATCAAGAAATCGATTTTTTGAAGTGAAGTTCTCATGACGAAAATTTGATTGAGGAGATTTCTTACAGTTGAGAGGCAGGGATAGCAGCTTCTGAAGAGAGAGATTCTCGGCCGGAGAATCATCAATGGAGAGAGGCAAAGAGTAATCTGGTAGCCTTGACGTAGAGGATGACGCAGGGTTAGAAGGGCTACATAGAAGAAGCGTAGAGGGAGAGAGAGAAAGTCGAAAATCAGAGCAGAGAGTCAGTTTCAGCAGTTGGAATCCGGGGTGTGAGACTGAGAGACTGAGAGTGGTGACTCTGGGCTACTAATCAATTCCACAGTTGGGTGACAATGTGCCTAAGAGGGTTGAAGTTGGGACAATGTAGAGGCAACACAGAAATATCGCAGGGCCTGCCAAGGGCACCTTATCTAGCAGCCGAAATAGCTAGGACTTTTTCTCAGTGATTGTGTGAGGTAATCTCACTAAGCTTCTACCAGTGTTTCTCTCTTTAACTGAATAACCATGTGAGGTATTCAACGATGTATTCAGAATTTGCTACTGCATAATAATAATAAACCCTCATAATTGTTGCACCAATTTTCCCGCATTCGGTTTTTCCAGGGACATTTGTCCAAAAATAACAGTGTCCTATCTGTTTGTATTTCCTTTCTCAGTTTCTATGTTTCAGAATCATATTTAAATTTGGTGTAGGCGACTTCAGTAATTTACTTCAATATTTCAAGAAGAAATCTAAAATAAGTTTGTAATGTAATTTACGATCTAGGTGAAGTAGATTCAGCTGGTCGCTGTAGGATTCCTAAGATTGTTAGATCTAGGAATTTTCACAGAAATAGATTGTTATCTGGAAGATTAGAATATCTTGTTTATGTTCATAGTAACTTGTAGTTGGCTTTGAAAAATGTGGCTAAAGAGTCATCCAATTCCTCTACTCCATGGATCGATCCTGTTCCAAATGCATCAAGAGATGAAGCTGATTTTTACATTGATATTGACATTAACAGGGAATTGATGAATCTAATGCTGAAGCATCTAGCGGATTCACAGCTCCTACTGCTCTTGACGATATAGAACTTTTTGATATAACAAGTGGGCCACAAGAACATCAAGAATAAAACTTGTGTTCCCGTTTTAGACTTCTAGTTTACTTTTTGCATGAACAATTTTCTAAAACTGCCAAGCTACTTTAAACTTTCGAGTTTATATATTTTGAATAATTTTTTATCAGATTGTTTTTCAATATATGAAATCTGATATGGCCCATGGTTTTGTTGAATTTGATATGGGTGCCAATGTCTATGATGAATTTTTCACCTTGTTTACTATGTATGGAAGTTGCTTCTTTATTGGCACTTGCGTTCATGGTTTATAAAATTATATGTGGAAATGATTTAAATGTTTGAGCAATAATCCTATGTGTTTGCAATATGCATTATGGAATTTGAAATTTGACTTTAAATTGATTTTATATATATATATATATATATATATATATACATTTTTTTTCCCAAATTTCTATATGTCGAACTTTATCTGCAAAATTTTAGGTGTCGAACTTTATTCGAACTTCAAGGTCCCTGAATTCGAACACAAACACGAGCGTGGTGACTTAGCTTGGTTCTATGCTTGTTCCCTATTGGCTTTAGGCCTACCACGTACTTCAACAAACCGGAAAAGCGCAAGCCACCCTTTTCTCTGCAGTGGATGGACCAATGGATTTGGGGTAAACAAGGTCACTTGCAAAGTAATATGCACCTTAAACTCTTGCTTCAATCTCTGCCTCTCATGCTTCTTATCCTTTTGGTTCAAGTTAAACAACTAGCTTTGGATCTAGCTTATGAATCTTGGTCAACTGCTATAGCCTATGCTTGCGCATAAGAGAAATATTACAAGCTAGATTGGTAAATGCATGATTAGCAATCATATCTAAGATCTTCAGGGGAGTTTCCCTAGTTATTTGTAAATGCGTTTAAAAACTACATGATCGAGTTTCATAGCATCATCTCGCCACAAATCATATTGAATTGAATAGTCGGATTTGAAAACGAAATCATTGATTAAATATCCAAAAGTTTATTATCCTTGACAAACTTATGCTAATTTGAACTCACCAGATCGGTTCCTCCTTTTCCTACTTAAGCAATCTAATTCTATCATTGTATTGATCCCCCAGGGAAAAGCCTAATGTACCTCTCTAGTCTTTTAAGTTATGACCAAAAGGGGTACACCTTACCATGATTTTTCCTACAGAGCTTTCCCCTCTTCTTATAAATCAGAAAAGCTGGAGTCTTAAGCAAGACCTACCACCAAGAAAATTATCCCTCTCAGGAATTTGACAGAAGTAAGATGCTTAAGCAAGACCCCACCACCAAGTTATTGTCGACATATCTTCCCTAATTATGAGATAGGAATATTATTGAATTCACTTTGAGTGGTGATCCCTATCTGCCTTATCAAACATGCCATCAAACACTTACTTTTACTTATACTGCAGCAAGCGTTAGATAGTTAGGGTAATAAATGTGTCTCCTCCGGATGCCAAGCTCCTCTATCTCCCTTACTGGTTGGAAAGGTCAAGAAATCATACAAGGGTGGCATGCTGAGATGCTTAAGGGTGAAGAGATAGTTAAAGGTTTCCATACTAGGGATCTTCACTCTCTTATTGATTAGAATGCAAAATTCTCTTGCCTCTATTACCTGCCCAAGCAAAGCTTTACTAAAGACAAATGATCCAAATATACTCACCTCATACCTAAATGGGACATATCCAGAATATTTATATGCAAACACATCCAAAGGAATATCTATCCTTACAGAGGATATGCTATATGCTTAGATAGGAAAATCCCTAGCTTGGATTTCCCTAAAGCATGCATAGTCAGAATTATTCGAGATATCACCCACTCTCTCTTTTCCTCACAAACATAATGTAATTACTTTACCAGTGTGAGGCTATAGCCAAGGAAAACGTTTTAGAAGCCATGAATGTAGCACGTAGGCACTCATCATGATGAGTACCACAAAGCTTTACTTTTCCTCGAATAAAGGTTAAGACCCATCTAATCCATGCTTTAATCTCTCCATACCACCTATGCCTCTTACTGCCCTGTCTCACCATTGATTGATGACCTCTATATAAGCTACTTACCCTTCCTAAGCCCATCCCCTTACTCTTCACTGCCCTGACTCACATACATCATAACTCCCTCTATTGCTATCTTACTCGCCTAAGCGGGAAACACCTGCCTCTTTCCTCTATTTATCATCCAAAACAAGCTTAAGGGGAATGATAATGACATTCTTACCTTGCCAATAGTTGTGGCCATCTTTTCAAGTAGCCATCAGTTACTTATCAACTTCAAGAGCTTGGTTTAGGTAGCCACTTCACAAGAAGAGCATGAACACATAAAATCAGAACAACATTTTACCCATCATCAAACATAGGAATAGGAAGCGATTGTACCCATCATTGATTTTACAATTCACCTAAAAAAAGTCTCCAATAGAATCTAAATTCCCCTTAAAAATTGCTCCGAGGTCCTACAATTGTGGGGCGGCCTCATGAACCAAATGAACACTGCTCATGAAACAACGACATAAGGAGATTAACTAAGGGAGATAATCTTGGGATAATCCTGGCCCAAGGTCATTGTGCTAATCATAGCTATAAAGTAGCAATGTTAATCTACAAGGTAAGGGGATTCAATTATTTGACAAAGCTAGGTTAGGAAGCACACACTGGTGGACGGGCCCATTAACCCATATTGTGGATAGGAAGGAGATGAATGAACTGTACACTACCATTCTATCAGAACCATTGTGGGAAGGCTATTGTTTTTCCTGGTATTATTCCAATCCTTTATAAGCTATATAATTTGTTTCTTAACTAAGGTAGAAGATCTTGGGTGGAGGAAGAGATTATCCTTCGTCCAAGCAGTGGGAAGCTACTAATGATTGTATACCCTCAAATAGTAGTGTGATTCAGTTCAATGGGCAGCCAACTACTAATTCATTTTACCCTCAAGTTGTGGTGTGCTCATCCAACAATGGAACTATGTATAAAATCCTTACTTTTGGGTATTACAAAAGATGCCTTAAGATAATAAAGTAGCAGAAAATAATTCAGAAATCCTAGCTATTTTAGGGAATATTTCTCATTCTAACAACTTCGCAAAGTTTTTTGTCAAAGGTCTCTGCATATCGCTGAGGAGAAAATAATACTGAACCAAATTTTGAAACTTCAAATCCTTTTATGTCATATGGTTTTTTAAAATGCCAAATATGCCTTACTTTTGATATGCCAGAGAAGATAGAAGATAGAACTTAGAATGCCAAGTATTTTTTAATCTGCCCGAGGATAGAACTTTCATGTTTCATATCTTATCTTATTAGGGGGTAAGCTACCATTTGTTTCAAAAGCCACGGTTGCTTTTTAGTTTACAGTTTTTAGGGGAAAAATTCCTCCAAAGGGAGGAGGCTTCACTTTTCCAAGCTTAACCAATTTGCAAGTATAATTGTCGCCTTAGATACTATCAATAGTGATTTATTTCTTGCTTTAATAGCAATTGTCTTGTCAATGCAGCCATTGTTGCCAACCCAACAACTAGATTCTTATATTTTAGCCTACTTTCCCGAATATCCTCATGAGAATGTTTTCTTGACAAGGTGAGAGTTATTGCTTGCTCTACGAGAGCAAGGAGCACAACTCATTCTCTTTTAGACGTGGCTCCAACATAATATGCCTTAATTTTTAATCCCATATTTCCGTATATAATATCTCTTGTCTAAACTATCCAGTGACTTCTATTTTGCTAGTGTCCCAGAGATTACTAATGAAAAGAGAAGGAATGACAAATTAAGGTTCACTCAGTTGGAGCACTATCAAGAGCATAGAGTTATACTTTTCATTCGCATTGATGACCAATATGAACAGATAGTTCTTTCAAGTAGGATTATATACACTGCGACTCTCAGATTTTCCCAATTTCACCATTGTTGCATGCAATGCCCAAGGAAACAAAGTGAACAATTACTTGATAACATTTAACTGAAGTCCCATTCTTGATCTCTAAACTGTCGTGGATATTCCACTGGATAATTCGTCACAACGGATCTGATAATATTATATTAAAAATCTAAGATTCTACACTATTACAGTTTTATTAAAACTTTAAGATTTGTATATTTAATTGTAATTAGTGCATGCATGCGAATGGAAATTATACAGAAAAGTAGAGAACGACAAAGTAAGCACACACACACACAAAACAAACGATACGCTCTCTGGGAAACCCTTTCGGGGAGAAAACCCAGTTGGAAAGTGAGGTCGTTTCTTTCTCTTTCTCTGTCTGGAAATATCGTTGCAAGTACAAAGAAGTAATGTACGTGACCCGTGAGCTGTTATAATGCACAGATCCTCTCTGTGTGCTCTACCTCCTATCTCTCTTGGCTATCTTTGCTAAGATATGGAACAAAATGCTCTCGAAAGAATGGAATGTCTCTTCCTCCTAGTGGCTCGGTTATATCATAGCCTGATAGCCTACTGGTGGTTAATTTTGACTACATCAACTCTTAACTAGAGTTACAATATAGACTCTTCTAGAGTATTTTACATCATAATCATGTGGTTAGCCCCTTTTCCATGAATAATAGGGGCTGACGCGGCATCCTCCCAAACTAAGTTGTGAAAACAGGAAGGTCAACTTCTGAGTGGCATAACTTTTGCATACAAACTCTGATTGACGCGCTTCTTGTGTCATTCGAAAGATATTTGTATGTACATTAGCATGAAATGGTGTTGCCCTAAAGTGGCAAAGTTTTACCCCTAAAAAATGTTGTTTGATGCCTCAAAACACTCCTAGAACGTTTCAGACCCTGTTTCACCAAATTTTGGGTCCCATTCGTAAAAACGGTCCCGTGCGCTGATTCCTCCACTTTTTCCACTCCAAATGTGTCGAGATGGATGACAAACAATATAATGACCAAATCTGGATCACAATTCCATTGACAGATATTATGCTTAAGCTAAAGGTTTCTTTAGCCATGGATGCCCAGTGGTACATCACAGTACAACAACGCAAAGGTTGGGCCTCCCTATGCACCCTACTTACAAGGGTTGATAATAACCATCTCATTCAGGCACAGTGCTTGGCCAGTCACAATAGGTTAAGCATATCTAAGTCTATCCAAAAAGTAAGTAGTTTGATGCAAACAAGCAATATACCCATGCCCATTATTAACACACCATTGCAACTATAAGGGAGGACACACCAAGGACAGGGGGTAGCTAGAATGACTCTATTTGTGGATAAAATCTCACCTCTTTCCCGCACCCTATGATGGGTTAGGCCGAAAAATATTGTGCTAGAGGTTGATGCAGCTAAAAGAATGAAAAAGCATACGATGGCCACAATGAAAGGAAAAGAAAAGTCAAAATGTAAAAGATGGTCGAGCCATAAGTTAGCGCATGGGAAAAAGCCTAGCATGAGCTCTACCCTCTTCATTAGCCATCACCCAGTTTCTAAGAACTTGAAACCCTTGCATGTCCCAACCTTGATGAGAGAGAAACTATCTCATCTTAAGGGGTAAAACCACTGCTACATCAAAAAGAGCAAGCTTTGATCCTTGAGCTATGCACCAATTAAAAAATCATTATCTAAAAGAAGTAAAAGGCGCACCAGAGGGGTGGAAAAAGCAAGCCAAGAGGGGTAACTGATGCCTACACAATTGCTCCCTCCATTACATCTACACTTGGGATGTGTACTCTCATTAGCTAGTCCCCAGTCGATGGCACTTGGCCATGAAGTCCTTCCACTTCATTGCCACCTACTTTCACTAACACCTATGGATTGAATTGTTGACCTTGGAAATGCCACCTCCCCTTGGGGGCATGAAGCACGTAATAGGGTTGACTGCTTGGCCATCCCTTCAAAGGTAGGGAACACTTTTACAGGTTTTGATCTAGTTAGATATTTCAAGGTGATCCCATTTTGAGTATTAATATGCCCTTAACTGTTAAAATTGGCAACTAGAGCCAAACTCCACCTTAGACAGCTCATATGATGGAGACGATATTTTTATTGGATTCCCCTTTTCGAGTGGTGCAAGATTGATCTAAAGATCATCTCAATCTGACAAGCAGAATGGAATTATGAATTGATTTCTCCTATGGTCAAATTGTCAAGGTCAACTCCAGTCAAATGTAGGCTCATGCAGCCCAACAGATGTGACTCTTCACCCTCAACGTGTGTACAAATAACATTTTCCTCATCTTTCTCTCTCCTCTCCTCATTGGTTCGTACAGCAAAGGAGCAACTCTTCTTCTTCTCACATTGACTTGGGTTGACCGAAAATTTCAGACAGAAATCGCAAGATTGTTTTGGGTTGTTTGCAGGGACGTTGACCAGTGTTGGCCAAGGGTCAAATCACCTCCTTTGACTACGATTTCAAGCAAATAATCCAATCTTTTGAGGCCGCATCTCCTGGCAGGAAAACTGAGGAATTTGGAGCACGTTGATCACAGGGCCTTTTGACCACAGCGTTAACCAAGTTTGACTGAGAATTTCAAGACTATTTTGGGTTGATTCTGACTGTCTTTGGAGGCCAAGTTGACTGGGTTTGACCGAACTCTTTTGGAGGAGACTTTCTGTTGGTTTGACCAGTGTTGACTTTCTGGTTAGGGCATCCTGTTGACTGTTGTTTGACTGGACTGTTTTGATAGTGATTGGGCAAGTAAATTTTTTATGATGTACTCTCTCTCTCTCTGTTGAACTATTAAAGAATAATAAGAAGATGTGATCAAAGGGTTTCCCCACATTGTTTTCCCTGGCCTCCGCCAAATATTGTGTCCTCTTGTCTTTTGCATTTACTATCAATGTTAATGTGATTGCTAATCTGGAAATTGATATTGGGCTAATAAGAAAAATTGAGGTAAATTGCTCTTAAGCGAACATACCATTGTTATCTAAAATTAACATGGTATCAAAGTTGAGGTGAAGACAAAGCCCAAGCAAGGGTGAAGTCAAGCAATCACTAAAGGAAGTTGTTGGAAAAGGACTTGGAACTAATCCCAATGACAACTACATCCTTCTTCAAATCCGAGGACAAGCTCAAGGGCAAATCCGACTATCACGCATGGAAGATGATCTTGGATTTGACTTTGGAAGAGAATGATACCATGGACTATGTCAAGGGAAGAATAACCGAGCCTCCCTCAAATGCAATTGTTGTTGTTCAAACAAAGTACAAGAAAGGTGAGACGAATGCTAATGCTAAGAATATTATTGTTGATTTTTTTCATAAGCCTTTGGTTGCATATATTTCTGATTTAGAAACATATAAGATGTATGAAACACTGGTTAGGATGTTCAAAGTGAACAATGCAAATCAAATTCTCTTTCTCAAGAACAAGTTGAAAGACATCAAGATGGATAGAGGATAATCCATCCAATCCTACTTCATGAGGATCACCAAGATCAAGAATGATCTCTTATCTATTGGAGAAGTCATTGGTCACAGGGAACTCTCTCTTATTGCACTTGGGGGCCTTACAAGAGACTAGGATGTGTTGAACACTACCATTCTTAACAATGACAGGATTCTGGGATATAAGGAACTACTAGCTAGATGCCCTCAAGAAGAAATAAGGATGATGGAACAAGACAAGCCCTCAAATGGAAACAATCCTACTGCCTTCTCTGCTCATTCTAGAAGGAGGAGCAATGTTGGTCCAAGCAATCAAGGTCAAGGAAGTCAGGGATTCAAAGATGGAAGAAAGGGAAGATGCTTCAATTGTAACAAGTTTTGCCACTATGCTAGAGAGTGTCCTAATAAAAGGGATACACCTCGGGATGATGGTAACAACAACCACAACAATTTCAAGGGCAATGACAATCAAAGGAACAACAGGTTCAATAACAAAGGGAAGAGGAATGCACCCGTTGCTCGAAATGGAGGTGGTCGTCCTCCCAAGAAATCGAGAAACTCCAGGTAAGATAGCAAAATGAATTTTATCTTATTTCTGCCCTCTCCTCTAGATACATTGGACCATTGGTTGATTGATAGTGGTGCCTCAAGGTACTTCACTAGGAAAGAAGCTCTCTCAAACTTGGTTGAGAAGGAGACAAATATGGAGATCATACTAAGGGACAATGCCACCTATCCCGTGAAAGGATTAGGACCGTTACTCTTCACTTAAATCAAGGTCAAACCCTTTATCTACAAGAAGTGTTATATGTGTTGGAAATACTGAGAGGGGAGTGAATCAATATTTCTTTTCAATTGTTATTTTTACAAGTTAGATCACTTATATTTAGAACACAAAATGAACAATAAGAATAAATGCATTTATTAATTTCTTCTTTACAATAAATCAAGTTCAATATATGTAGGGCTCCAACCCTAGATGAAGACACCGATCTTCAATTTCTCGGGCTCCAACCTGTATTGTGCCAAGCACCGACTTGGACTTCCAAGGCTCCAACCTTCTCAATTTAGAGGTACCAACCTCAAGGGCTCCAACCTTATATCTGGTTCAAGCTCCGACTTGGTTTCATGAGGACTCTGTTCCTCTAGGGCTCCAACCCTATCCTCTAAGGCACCAATCTTGTCTTTTCAAGGCTCCAACCCTCAGCTTCACTTCGTCAAGATGTATTTGGTTATACTTCAAGGCTCCAAATGTCTTCTTCAACGAGCCCTTTCAATCTTCACTTAGTTTTCACTTTGGTCTCCACGTCTCATCATCAATGACAACCTTGATCTCTTAGAAGGTGTCGCCACTGCTCTTCATCATACCCAAGCAATTTTTCCAAGTTACATCATGATGTCATCGATGATGCATCATGGTCTTCGATGTTATCTTAGAAGACAATTCACCAAACTATCTTCAACAGCGTCTCCAAGATCAGTCAAGGCTACTCAACAAGAACGCTCCAATCCGGGATCTTCTTCAAGATCACGTCACACAGACTTCAAACAAGGTCTCCACAAATTCTTCAAGGGTGTCACCCAAACAACCTTTTACACAGCTACTTCATTAAGTTCTTCAATGCTCCAATTATCTAGCCTTCTTTAAAGGAATTTACAAGTTTCTCTAATGATGTTTGAACAAGTCTTTAACAAGTCTTCAAAGACTGCTTCAACAAGGGGCCTTCAATTGTTTCAAAGACTTCCAATATTGCTTCAAGACATCATGTAAATATCTTTAATCGCAAAATGCTCCAAAGATCCCCACAGGCTAAAAAATGCAGTCACAGGTCTGAGATGTTTTTCAATAAGGTAATCCAAGCTTCACAAATGTCATTGTCACAACAAATTCACTGCAAAGGTAGTTTGTCCTCAGAACACTGATCTCCAAAAGATGAATTTGTCACAAGGTTGTCTTCACAATCTTCTTCAAAGTCTGCCACTAGATTGTCTTCACAAGCTTCTTCAAAGATTGCTCCAAGGATGACTAAACACTCCCCAAGATAGGTCAATTTTAGGTCTGATCAGTCATCAATACCAGGCCTGAACTGTCACTAAACAACAGGTCCGAAATTACAGCGAAATTACAGTCTGAAACAATAGAGTAAAGTGACAGGTCAAAGGTCGAATCCACAGCTGAATTACAGGTCTGTCACAGAGCCGAAATTGCAGGCCTGTCACAGATCCGAATGCACAGTTTTGAGCCTTCAATAAGAAATCCGTATCACTTTAGTGGAATCCGAAGTATTTGAAGGCTTTTCCAACAGGGCTAAAGTGTATACACTATTGAGTTCATTGTTGTCTTGTAGATATCTGACCCAAAACAAAAATAAAAGTTGCCCTTCTGTGCTTCTTCTCTTCCTGTGAACTAAGCTTATTCTCCAATCTTGGATGACCGAAATTGTATCTTCAAATGAAGTCTGAAACATCCATTGATATAGTGGTTTTTGTTAGAGAGCTAAAGGGACACGTCTCTGGAGGTACGCCAACTAGTGTCTTTGAGCATAGGTTGGCTCAACATTAATTATAATTTTCTAAACTTAAAAAAATCAATATCTCAGCAACCACTAAGAGTTTCTGGGCAAATAAAGGCTTGTTAGATTTAGGAAAAAATCCTCTCTAAGATGGTCTAAGATCCATTTTGAAAAGATGCCTCCAAGGTGTTCAAAAAAAAATTTCTTTGTAACTATCCTTAAACTTTATGCATTAAAAGTCTGAGACAGCATGAGGAATGTTTGGGATATCATGGCTTCTTCATTCTTTGGCTTCTTCATTGTTATCAATGTCATCATAGGATCATAGAGTCATTATGTAGGAGTGCAGCATCTATGTAGCATCACGTATCAACAATGCCATCATATACTAGTGCATTCATAGTGCAGCATCATTAAAAAAAACTCCAAAATAGTCTTCCAACCAGTGTTGTAGGAAACATCCCCCCCCAGGATCAAAAGCCCGATCTACGGTTCGTACGGATCCAGGGAGGATCTGCCCTCCGAAATGCACTTCGGAAAAACCGAAACGCGGATCAGACTGAAAAATGTGGTTCCTGGCATTTCGGAACCTTATGGCCCAATCCGCATTTCGTTTTTTTCCGAAATGCATTTCGGTTTTTTCCAATCCGTGTTTCGGTTTTTCCGAAATGCATTTCGTACGGAGATAATTGAGCAACTATATGCTTAGCACTGGTCCATTTGGGAGCATGCATGCAATTAGCGATTCCAGGATGATGATGATCAAGTTGAGATGCCACCCCCGTCTGGTGCCTTGGTTCCTAGGTTCCATGGTTCAACACCAATAGCACGGGGTTCGTCTTCATCAGTTTTAGTGCCATAACTTCCACATGCACCATCTTCTTCATTGCCACCACATGGAGGCCCGCCGCAATGTTCTCTTTGTGGTGGAAGGAGGAGAGATTAGTAGATACATTCACAATTTACTACTTTTGTCATAGATTAATCTTTTTGTCTTGGCAGTGACCAAGTGACCTATTTTGTAAACATTATTATTTGAATTTTGGACATGACAAATGTTGGCAGTTGCTCACTTGCTAGATAAATCATAATATGCTCTATGTTTTATGTTTTATAATATGCTTAAAATTTAATTGTTTTATGTTTTATAATATGCTTAAAAGTTCCATGTATGTTTGTAATTGCTAGAATATAGATGGTTGATGCTCGAATAATTAATCATTGATGTACATACTAGTAACTACAATGGAATCATGGATGCCATATCTATCTTGATTTCTGCAAAAATATGCATGTTTTCAAGTCTTCTACAACTAATTTGGTATTTGGGATGTTTATTTTGAATATAAATGCAAAAATAGATATATATATATATATATATATATATAGCAGATGCTTTGCTTCCTAGATTTTTGGAAAATGACGATTCCGCGTCGCGGTTTCGTGCAACATTGCTTCCAACCATCAAATGATCTCCCATCATGTTATCAAGACCTCATCAAGTGTGGTCATTCATCAAGTGTATGACATCATCAAGTGTAGTCCTCCATATGTCAACAAGGGTTAAGGTCTAGATCATCAAATAAGGCACATGATTGGCATTTGGCACTTGGCACTTCTTAAGACTTCTTCATTAGTGGCTTGACATATTAATTGATGGCATCCTTGTCAAACAAGAGTCATGACATCATCATCTGGAACTAGGCATCTCATGAATATTTGCCATCTCGGCCAATGCCATATTGACATCAATGACAACCTTGATTAACAAGATGTACCTGAGTTAAAAAAGAACTTGGTTTCTATTTCTACGATGGAAGATAAAGGTTTTAAGGTGTCATTCGTTGATGGGAAGGTTTGTTTCTGGCAAAGGAATCCAAGAGATGCATTCACACTAGGATTCAAGGTTGAAGGTCTCTATCAGGTTAGAGGAAGTCCATTGGGAGCTATATGATTTGTGATACCTCTCTTCAATTCGAATTATGGCACCAAAGATTTGCTCACCTTCATTTTAAAGCCTTACCCGATGTAAGGAAGATGGTCCCAAGGATGCCCAAATTCAACTTGAATCATGAAGGTATTTGTCAGGGATGTGAAGTTGGAAAACATACAAGGGGAACATTCCCCTCAAGTGAGACTCAAACCACAGATATTCTTCAATTGGTCCATTCTGATTTATCAGGTATGATGCTCGTTACATCTTTGGGTGGATATTTGTATTATGCTATTTTTGTGGAGGACTTCTCTCGCAAGACATGGATCTATTTCTTAAAGAAGAAGAACGAAGCATTCAAATGGTTCCTCTACTTCAAATCCTTGGTCGAGAATCAAACAGGGAAGAAGATCAAAGTTCTAAGGACAAATAATGGGGTTGAATACGAGTCTAATGAATTCAAAGACTATTGTAGAGAAGCCGACATTAAGTGTTGATTTGGGGTAGCATCGGATGTGCTCTAGGCCTCAAAATTTGTAGGGCGGCTTAGACACATGCATTCTCCAATACCCAGAAATCATTTTGGGAAATTCCACCTGGAGACAGTTTTATTAAAATAATTAATTATTTTTAATGGAACTCTAAGTCTAAACTTAGGAAATTAAAATAAGTAAAGCGTATTAATATAAATTGTGGGTGAAACTTCTAGAAGAAGGCGGAGATCAAGTCAATATGATCTCCTAGCCATTAATTAGAATCTAATCTAGGTTGTTGATTGATCAACGAGAGGATTATAAGAGGAAGCTTGATGGGCACTTGGATAACACACCGATAGATCAAGAGATCGAATTTCTGAAGTGAGAAATTCTCAGGAGGAAATTATGATCGAGTATATTTCTTGCAGTTGAGAGGCAAGGAGAGCATCTGGAGAGATAGAGATTTTCGCAGTCAGAGAATCATCAGCAGAGAGAGGCAGAGAGTGATCCAACAGCTGTCACGCAGAGGCAGCGCAAAGGGTGAGAGAGAGTCCAAAATTTTGCAGCAAAGTCAGTTTCAGAAGCCGGGAGCCAGGGTGTGAGACTAGGAGGCTGAGATCAGTGACTCCAAGTGACGCAGTGCCTAGAGGGATTGACACAGGGATTGCATGAGGACTGCGCAAAGGCAACGCAAGGCCTACCAGAGGCACCTCATCCAGTGTCCGAATCAGCCGGAATTTTTCTCAGTGATTGTGTGAGGTGATCTCACAAATCTTTCTGCCAGCGTTTCTCTCTCTATAACTGAATAACCCTTGAGGTATTCAAAGATGTATTCAGAATTTGCTATTGCTTAATAATAATAAACCCTCAGAACTATTGCATCAGTTTTCCCGCATTGGGTTTTTCCGAGGACATTTGTCCAAAAATAACGGTGTTATTGTGTTGTATTTTCTTTCTTGCTCAGTCTCTTGTTTCCGCATATAATTTAATTAAGTGAACATTGTAGTAGTATTTACTTCGATATTTACTGTAGCACACAGTAAATAACTTGTATGGATTAACAAGTAGGAGAAGTAACATCAGTTTGTTGCAGTAGGAATTCCTATTGAGGAATTTTCATATTAAGAGGGAGAATACAACCGCTTATACTCCTGAACAAAATGGTGTTGCCGAAAGGAAGAATCGTACTATCATCGAAGCTACTCGGGCTATAATTCATGATCAAGGTCTTTCGAAGTTCTTATGGGGAGAAGCTGCCAACACTGCTGTGTATGTCCAAAACTGATGCCCACATCAAGCTTTGGACTTCAAGACACCCGAAGAAGTATTCACCGGTAAGAAACCTGATGTTTCTCATTTTAGAATTTTTGGATGTCCCGTATATTTTCATGTACCGAAAGAGAAAAGAAACAAACTAGATGCATCTGGAAAAAAAGGAACATTTGTGGGCTACAGTGAAACTTCGAAGGCATATAGAATCTATGTGCCTGGTCAAAGGGAAGTGGAATTAAGTCATGATGTCGCTTTCGATGAAGATTCCACACTTTGAAAGATTTGAGATCTTCCTATTCCTAGAAAGGCGAATGATGATGCTGATGCAGAAAAGCAAGATGAATCTTCGTTCGATGTACTGATGCCCGATGTTTGAAGGACCAATGGATCCCATAGTTCCACCTCCTTGTGAGCCCTCTACTACAAGAAAGAGGCCTTTGTGGCTTAAGGATTCTCTTGAAGATGTCGAGAAGCACATTGCACCAAGAGGGACATTTCGTGAAAGCAAGAAGTCGAATAGGTACCAAGGGTACTTAGCTGCCATGAGTACTATTATACAAACTAAGCCTTGTACATTCAAAGAAGTCGTGAAGCAACAGGTTTGGAAGGATGCGATGAATGAAGAGTATGAATCGATCATGAAGAATGATGTCTTGGATGTGATTCCTAGACCCAAGGATAAGTCGGTGGTCACTTCGAAATGGCTCTACAAGATCAAACATGGAGCTGATGGGAATGCTGAGAAATTCAAGGCCAGATTTGTAGCTCGAGGCTTCTCTCAAAAGGAAGGAGTAGACCATGATGAGATATTTGCACCGGTTGCCCGATATACCACCATTCTTTCGATCATAGCCCTTGCTGCCTTGCAAGGATGGAACCTTCATTAGATGGATGTCAAAAATGCCTTCTTGTATGGTTCGCTTAAGGAGGAAGTATATGTGGAACAACGCGAGGGGTTCGAAGTTCAAGATCATGAGACATATGTATGCAAGTTGAAGAAAGCCCTCTATGGATTGAAGCAAGCCCCTAGGGCTTGGTATGACAGGATTGATAGCTATCTTATGAAGTTGGGGTTTACAAGGAGCGATGCTGACCCGAACCTATACTTCAAGGTTGAAAAGTACAGACCTCTTATTTTGGTCCTTTATGTGGATGATCTCTTTCTAACATGTCATGACCCTCTCATTCATCAATGCAAGAGGGAGTTGGCTTCCGAGTTCAAGATGAAGGACCTAGGACTAATGCATTATTTCCTAGGGTTGGAGGTCTAGCAAAATCTAGTTGAGATTTTCCTTTCTCAAGGAAAATATATTGTGAAACTACTTGAGAGATGTGGGATGGTGGACTGCAAGTTCGTAACTACTCTGATCGAACTCAACTTCAAAAAGCTATGCGGAAGTGTTGCTAGGCACGAATTGGCGAACCCTACTGAGTATTGTCAACTTGTGGGGGCACTGATGTTCTTGGTCAACTCTTGTCCTGACATATGCTTCGTTGTGAACACATTGAGTCAATACATGGACGAGCCTCATCACATTCATTGGATTGCTACCAAGAATATCTTAAGATATCTCTGGGGCACTATCCACTATGGTGTGAGATACACTACCAAGAATTTGAGGCTACATGGATATTCAAATGCTGACTGGGCTAGCAGTGTGGTGGATCGTAAGATCACATCTGGGTGTTGCTTCACTTTGGGGTCTGCTTCTATATCTTGGACGAGCAGGAAGCAGAAATCGGTTACACTAAGCATCGTCGAGGCCGAATACATTGTTGTGAGCATGGCCTGTTGTGAAGCACTCTGGTCGAGGAAGCTCTTTAGTGAGCTATTTGAGCACATGCTAAATATGACCATGATCTTCTGCGACAACCAGAGTGGGATTTGTTTATCAAAGAATCCTATGTTCCACAACCACTCCAAGCACATTGATATCAGTTACCACTTTATCTGGGATATGGTACAATGGGGAATAGTTAGGCTCCAACACATCAAGACAGACGAGCAAGTTGCTAACATTCTCACTAAGCCTCTCGGGAAGGTCAAATTATTATTCTTCCACAGAGAAACTTGGAGTCGTGGAACGAAGCTCTTCTGAGGGTCCCGTATGAGTTGGACACAAAGCTCTGGGAGCTCCTGGGGCATGGGGTACTTCTTGGAGCTAGCTATAGTGGTTCACCTTCCCCTAGTGGTAAGCTAGATACAAGGTGAGTGGTTCAACTTCCCCTGTGATACCCCATTATGGTTGACGTGTGTGTAGGGTGAGTGGTTCACCTTCCCCTACCCGGACACATGCATGTAGGGTGATTCCTTCCCCTACCCGGACACATGCATGTAGGGTGATTCCTTCCCCTACAATTGACATATGCATAGGATGTGGTTCACCTTCTCCTATGGCATATGAGCAAGTTGAGTGGTTGACCTTCTCTTGTTGATGCCTCGACACACATCCTACCCATAGAGTCTGGGACTCATGGGAAATACCTCTCATTTAGCCAATGAGTTGGGAAAAGTTGGTTAGGGACCATAGCACTACTGATGGATGCATCGTGTAATGTCATACACCCTATAACTAGGATGCATGGTGTTCAACAACTTGATCTAGGACCAAGGACTAACTTTAGTCAATGGAGAGTGGTATGATATACTCTCGATCACTTCTACATTATCTCTTCAGAACAGAGTAGGGATGTCAGATATGGTATAGATTGACAAATGGTTTGGCAAGTGGATTTCTCCCTAGTTGAAAGGGAGTGTTAAAATTGGCAACTCGGGCCAAACTCCACCTTGGGCAACTCATATGATGGAGATGATATTTTTATTGGATTCCTCTTTATGAGAGGTACAAGATTGATCTAAAGATCATCTCATTTTGACAAGCAGAAATGGAATTATTAATTTATTTCTCCTATTGTCAAGGTCGGCTCCAGTCAAATGTAGGCTCATGAAGCCCAACAGATGTGTCCCTTCACCCTCAACGTTGTGTATAAATAAGAGAGACTTTTTCCTCATTTGGACATCATCACTCCACATCTTCCTCTCTCCTCTCCAAATTGGTTCGTACAACAAAGAAGCATCCGCTTCTTCTTCTCACGTTGACTTGGGTTGACAAAAAATTTCAAGCAGAAATCGCATGACTGTTTTGGGTTCTTTGCAGGGACGTTGACCGGCGTTGGCCGAGGGCCAAATCACCTCCTTTGACTGCGATTTTCAAGCAAATAATTTTAGCTTTTGAGGCTACATATCTTGCACCAAAATTGAGGAATTTGGAGCAAGTTGACCTGCGTTGATCGCGGGACCTTTTGACTGCAGCATTGACCAAGTTTGACCAAGAATTTCAGCATTGTTTTGGGTTGATTCTGACTGTCTTTAAAGGCCAAGTTGACTAGGTTTGACCGAGCTCATTTGGAGGCAACTATCTGCTAGTTTGACCAACGTTGACTTTCTGGTTAGGGCATCTTATTGGGTAAGTAAATTTTGTATGATGTACTCTCTCCCTGCTGAACTATTAAAGAATAACAAGAAGATTTGATCAAATGGTTTCCCCACATTGGGGTTTTTCCCTGGCAACCGCCAAATATTGTGTCTTCTTATGTTGGCTTGTCTTCTTCTTATTGTTTATGTTCTATCTGCATTAACTGTCAATGTTAATGTGGTTGCTAATTTGGAAATTGATGTTATGCTAATAAGAAAAATTGAAGTAAATTGCTCCTAAGCATAGAACTTACCATTGTTATCTAAAATTAACATTAACACTCCAATATGTTCCACTTAGATGCATTTATGATCTTAGTCTCTAATGATTGGTTGCTTTCACTTAAGTTTGACATGGTTTTACTAGGTGGTCCAAAGCAACTAAGGCTTTCAAGGAACCCTCCTCCACATGATGCCCAAGCCACATTGCACTTCCAAAGAGCATGATGACTTAGTAGATGCAACGTTGCCCCTTTATAGCAAAGTGTCGAGCACTTTGATGACCTAAGCAGTTGATGGATAACCCAAAGCACCCCCAGATGCCAGAATGTTGAGCTTATCTTGCTTGGTGTGGGGAATTATTGATGATGTACCAGCCAACCCAACATGCCCCCAAGTTGGCTTCGACACTAGTTGATGGGCATGCCTTAATCCAAAGCCTAGAGGAGGATGGTCATCCCCTAGGATGATTGAGGGGGGCTTGTTGCACCTAATGGAACCCCAATATTGGAGAGAGAGAGCAACACATTATCTACTTGGCACCATGGATATGACACAGGGCACCCATAGCTAAATTTTGGACACATGGAGATGCTTTGAGGCTTGATTTGAGGATTTTTCCTCAAATGGAGGATGATCATGATGGTTAGAGACCTTTGTAGCCCTTTCATTGCATTGATGGAGCATTGATAGCCTTAGAAGGGCATGATGGCATCCCTTTTTGGGGATTACGACTGACACTCGTGGGCTTCTTTTGGCATATTTTGTTGTTGAGCTAATGGGTTGGCTTGTAACCCAAATTCTCTTTATGTCTACTCAAAAAATAAACTTGTGTAGGGTTTTTAGTTAAAAATTAGAGGTGATAAACCTCATATAAGCAGAGGATAACATCTGCCATTTGTTCATCATCACGTTTGTGGAATTCGGCCTCTAGAAGAGACTCGACTTTCTCTTTGTATTTTGCTACTTGTGGAGATGCAATCTTATGTGGATTTTGGTTATTGGAGACTAGCATCTTGTTGTGGATACACCATTTTAAGATTGAAAAAGGCATGTTCTTAGATAGATTATGAATATTTTTGTGGAATATCTTTTATGGTTATGCACGTAACAGAATATTGCAAGGGTTTCTAATTTCCTTGTCTAAATGCACATGTTTACATGAAATTCTAGTAATTATTGTATGTGTAATCTTGTATCCCTAAACTCCCTAGAAAACCTCCTGAAGGCCTTTTCCTAGTGAATTTTTCCCCTTATAAAATGATAGTTAGGGTTAGAAAGTGAAAGCTAGGATTTTCCCCTTACTTCCTTCAAATATTTGATATTACCATGGTTAAAGTTCCTAAGACTCCATCATCCAAGTGGGGAAAAGGCACTAGCAACCCTCTTGATGGTCAGAAACTCTAAAATTTTATATTTTCCCTCTCTTTCTCTATTTTCGGCCTTTCAAGGCAAGCTGTTAGGGCTAGGGCTTAGGACAAATTCAACTAGGCCCTAGGGTTTGAATTATTGGAATGTTGGACCTGATTTGGCATTCTCCCACCTTGTTTGACTTCACAAATTCAAAATCTAGCATATTGCATGGTTAAAAGTGCCTCATTAGGGTCGACCTCATCAACCCTAGGCAATTTAGGGTGTTTCAAAAAATCTAACTCTATAACATGCTTCAACTTAGGGCTATTTGAAGGTTTACCACTCCATTGGATGATCATATTTTATAGAACATGTTAGATGTCCTTAAAACCCAACAATTGAATTGTAATTTTCCAAGTTTGTAACTAGAAATAAAATTCAAACTGTTGTTTTGAACTTATATCACAAATACACCGAGTTTTCTAACCATGGCATGCATAGCAAAAATAAATAAAGTTGAAGACAAAACACATTCAACATATAAGACACCTTAAATACCCAATTAACCCCAACTCCGGGAAAAACCTGTAAACTGTGTGTTTTTTATTATCTCAGCAAAATGTTATCTTCAGAAAATTTACAGCAAGGGAACACTTCCCTTCACAACAAAAAACCTTTGATTAGCTCCTCAAGAAAAAAACGAAAACCCTCACGTGCACTTGCTTTGTTGTACAATCACACAGTTCGGCCTTCCTACGCTTCGTACACGTACAAATGCGCAACTCGGCCTCTCTACACCCTCATGTGAACCGTATAGTTACGCTAAAGCTTACTAAGTTAGGGCTATTCGTCCCTGTCTCTCTCCTTGGCCGCTGAATCTTTGTTGTTTGTTGAAACCTTAGTCTTCTTTGTTAAGAAAACACACTCTCTTGTGCCGAGTTGAATTGACCACTTCTGCACCCTATTCCCTCTTATAATTCGACCTAGGCCCCACCATCACTCTAATGGCTGAGACTAGAACTTGATGAAGTGTTGAGATTAAATCATAAGTTCACTGTAGGAATTTGAATTTTTCGTAAGTCCAACTTTAGGAAACAGTAAATTAAATTAATAATTTTGCTAAGTTGTTGCCTTGTAGGCCCCTATACTAGCCTTGGCACTTAGGCAAGTAGAACCCTTCCCCTCCTCTACTCCAATCAACACTCCCTCTTAGAGAAGAAGGTGTTTCTTACTACATCCAACCTATCTCTAAGGTAAACAAATATGTTGCTTTGCAATGCCTTGGACAAAATGTTTGTTGCCTACTCCTTTGTCAGTATATATTGGAGTTTAACTGTACCTGTCTAAACAATGTCCCGGATGTGATGATAGTGTATCCCAATGTGCTTTGAGTAATCGTGCAACACTGGATTCTCCAAGAGTTTGATGCAGCTTTGATTATCACAGTGGATCATGGTGGGCTCCAACGCTTTCCCAAACAAGCCCATGAGCAGCTTCCTCAACCAAATGGCCTCGCATGCTACCAAGTTGGCAGCCATGTACTCGGCCTTTGCTGAGCTCTACTTCTGATTGAACCAAGAAACAGTGCTTGATCCAACAATGAATGTGCAGCCCAATGTGCTCTTCTTAACTGTGGACCTCCCTACCCAATCTACATCAGTGAAGACCTCAAGCCTCACCCCAGCAACTTGTTTATACCACAATACGCACTCTATTGTCTCCCTAAAATACCTCAATACGTGCTTTGCAACAACCCAATGCACCCTGGTAGGCTCGACCATGAACTAGCTCAAAGATTTAATTGCAAAACATATGTACAGCTTTACATTCACCAAACACATTAGTGACCTAATCAACTGCCGATAAAGTGAGGGGTCCACAAACATCTAAATGAACAAGGTCCAAGATTCCCTTGGCCCTGTTATCTTTGCTGGGAAAATAGTTTTTTGCATACTTGCCAAGTGTGCAGTCGTTACACACCTCATGCTAATCCACGTTGCATTGTGGCAGCCCCATCGCTATCTCCTTGAGAATATTTAGTGTGCCACAGTTCAGATGCCCCATGTGCCTATGCCATAACTCTCAAAGCTCCCTGCCTGAGTCATGGCTCTGTCTGCCAATAAGTGTTGCAGTTGTCTCAAACTACACCACTTTGCAGTCTGAGGGTTTTATAAAAGCCCTCGTACCCCTTATCCTCCAACATGGAAACTAAAATGAGTTTCTTCTTGAGCCCCGGTACATAAAGGACATTTCTAAGAAACAGAGGGTTTCGTGACTCCCTCTCAAATCTAACTATACCAATGCGCTCGGCTCGATACCTCCTGTCATCCCTCATCTCAATAAGGAACTACATGTCCTTCCCTGTCAATTTGCTAAAACAATTCTTGTTTCTCGTTGCATTGTTGTCTATGTACCATAAACTAGTGGCTACTAAGCTTTCCATGTAAGAAATAAATGAGAACTCCCTCCCAAAGTGATAAGAGAACTCGTCTATCTCTGCAGGGGCTCCTACCTGGTCCTTCTTGGACCCTTTCTTTTGACTAGGGCACTTAGTAGCATAATGTCCAACCTAGTGGCACAAAAAACACTTGATCTTGTTGAGATCTTTATTCTTCTTTTCACCCTTGGAACTCGACTTGCCACCACCATTGTTATTCTTGCCCTTCGACTAGCTCCCTTTGCTAGCTAAGGCAAATTTCTCTTCATCTTCAGCCTTAGTACAAGGCCCAGATTGAGCTTGTATGCAAATCTATTCATGGACACAGTCACCCCATAATCACTCCCAATTTGGAAGCTTCTCTCTGGAACATATTTCATCCATAAAGGTTTCCCAAGCTTTGGTGAAAACCATTGGAGCAAAGCTCAGCAGATCTCTATTTGTAACCATCTCGCTCACACCAACCAAGTCATCCCTTACATGGGTAAACTTGGTGAGGTAAGACACCACAAAATGTGACTTGGACATCCTAATAGTCCTCAGTTTATCCTTCAACACTAGTTTCTTGGCCTCGCTCGAACCCTAATAGAGGCCAATGATGACAATCCAAATAACTTTGGTTGTCTTCTTTCCAGTCAAGTGAGGAATAATGTGGTCTTTGACTCTTTCCAAAATGATTCTCCTTATCTTGGCATCTCTCCTCTTATGTTGAGCCAATTGTTGAGGATCATTGGATGCAGTTGCAACATTATCCACGAACTCGCACACTCCTTGTTCCTCCAACACCACACCAATCCTCTCACGCCATGAGCAAAAATTTGGAACGTATCCTCAAATCTGACCCTGATACACCATACTGCAAATTCAAACTACCCAGAAACCCTAGCGCCCAAGTCAAACTAATGAACTTTCTCCCTCTAAACGTAGAACCTACTCCTGAAGATCAAACACATGCTTGGTCTTTAATCAGAGGCCTGCTCTAGTATCATGTTAAATTTCCTTAAAACCCAGCACCTAATTTGTAATTTTTTAAGTTTGTAACCAGAAATAAAATTCAAACTATTGTTTTGAACTTAAACACCAAAAATACCCAGTAAAACCCAACTCTGGGGAAAACCTACAAATTGTGTGTTTTCTATTAGCTCAACAAAATGTTATCTTCAGAAAATTTACAACAAGGGAACACTTCCCTTTCACAACAGAAAACCTTTCATCATCTCCTCAAGAAAAAAAATGAACACCCTCCTACACACTCATGCTATTGTACAGCTGCACAATACGACCTTCCTACGCCTTATACGTGTTGTACGAACGTGCAACTCAACCCTTTGCGCCCTCGTGCAAATAATATGGTCGTGTTGAAGCTAACTAAGTTAGGGCTATTCGTCCCTGTCTCTCTCTCTCCTTCTTGGTCGTTGAATCTTTGTTGTCTGATGAAACCCTAGTCTTCTTTGTTGAGAAAACACACTCTCGTGCCAAATCAAACTGTCCACTTCTATGCCCTTTTCCCTCTTATAATTGACCTGGGCTCCACCATCACTCTCAATGGCTAAGATTAGAACTTGATGAAAGGTTGAGATTAAATCATAAGTTGACTTTAGTCAGGAAATAGTTAATTAAATAAATAATTAGGCTAAGTGGTTATCTTGTGGGTCCCTCTACTAGCCTTGGCACTTAGGAAAGAAAAACCCTTCCTTCTCTACTTCAATCAATAGAGCAAACATGTTCATTTTGGTTATATTCCTAAACGTACCAATATTGAGCTATATCTTGAAACCTTAGGCTACAAGCCCTATTTCCTAATCTTCTTCAGAGGTATGTTTTCCTTATTACAAATAATTGTGCTTGGTTCCAATAGAGAAGTACCTCGATCAAGCCTCCAAAACATCACCTTGATCTTATCAACCTACAATACCTTTAAGTGATCTATACTAGGAAGCCTCTGGTGTGATAAAAAGCAAGAGGTGGAGTGCTAAGGTGACATTGGCATCCACCTCATTGTTCTGTCTTAGTCTAGCACTTGCCTTGTCAGGCCTCTCACAAGCCCTGCTAGATGTTGAGACAACAAGCCTCCGGAATAATATTGTGCTCACACTAGCTTGCTTGTCAACCTCCTCAACCCTCTTAGTTCTGCTTTGCCTGGCGGGGACAATTCTAACATTTACTGAGGAGATTTCATATAGTTGGGCCTTTTAGTCGGGAGCATGAGAACCCTTGTCCATTTTCATTTTGATGCTCTGGTATATCGTCATTAGAAATACCACACAACACCTTCGCATTTAGTTTCTCATCCAAATAATGGCCTCTCAAATGCTTTGTCTCAATCTTCGGTACTCTTTACACTCACTTCTTTACTTGCCATGTTAGTTGCTCATCGTACCTTAGTTCTAGGCCTCTCCTTTATTTTGAGTTATCCTCTTCCCTCACCACTCTTTACACTCACTTCTTAACTCGCCATGTTAGCTACTCATTGTACCTTAGTTCTAGGCCTCTCCTTTATTTTGAGTTATCCTCTTCCCTCACCACTCTTTACACTCACTTCTTTACTCGCCATGTTAGCTGCTCATTGTACCTTAGTTCTAGGCCTCTCCTTTATTTTGGGTTATCCTCTTCCCTCACCCTTTTGTTAGTTGATCTACCTAGCTAAGCTTGTTCATGGGATTACGGAACCCTTATCCCGCTTGGCTTAGTGAGGTGGCTCTTGTAGCTCGTGATCCAACCTATAGTGAGAAGCCATCCATTAGCCCACCAACACATCGAAGCCCCTCCCTAGTCCTCCATAGAGCACTATAGTCTTTTTCTTGCCACTGAACCTTACTACTTGGTTTGGCGAATTGGTTTTCCCGTACCCCTTACCTCATTACACTCTTGGGGAATACATACCTTTCTTCCAAGCTAGCCAAACACGAGTAGTTGCTTAAGATGTGCTCGCATAGACAAGAAAAGGAACTATCAATAGCAGACCGACTCTACACATCAAACGAACCCACAGCCCAATGCTTCTGCACTTTGAAGGGAAACCCAAGCCCAATATTTGAGGGACCAGGCCAAGCTTCTCCATTAGGGTCCCCTTCGAGGGTTCAAGAGGGGCCAGACAAAGCCAAGAATAACTATAGCATAGAAAGGCAATCTGACCTTTCAGGAAGAACTTTTTTTGTCCATCCATATACTATAAATAAAGTCAGTATAGTAAAACGGGAGATTTATATATGCATCTCTAATGAATGGCATGAAGTCCCCAATTTCTAAGATAGAGGTATTGCATAGTTACATTTCGCACGTGTGCGCAAGAGGAGAGGATTTGTGCTTGCATGTGCGAGAAGATAGGCAAATACGCTCGGCCTTTTGGCAGATTGAGTGAGCAATGATCAAATCGATTTATCTTGGAAGATTGATCAATTGTTTTCCTGTGATAAAAAGGGAGTTGCCCTTGCTATAAATTTCTAAAGAAAAATCCTTTGTTGAAGAAAATAATAAAAGCACACAGCATTGCAGGTTTTCCTTAAAGTTGGGGTTTCCTGCGTATATCTTGTGTTCTATGGTTGATGTGTTTTTCTAATTTATTTTCCGCTTTACATGATATAAAACTCAATGTATTTATAATTTAAGTTTCCAGTGCAACAATTGTTTGTATTTCTAGTAACTTTTACAATTAGAAAAATTGTAAATTAGTTGTTGGGTTTTAAGGAAATCTAACATGGTATCAGAGCCCAATTTGTGATTGAAGAACAAGCACAAATTTTGTCTTCAAGAGTAGATTATTCGATTCAGAGTAAGCAATTTATCAAATCGATCTGGCCGTTAGAGTTCTGAGCAATGCGCATTGATTTTACCAGTGTAATTTGTATACAGCAGTTCGAATTTTTGGCAGAATGGCATATCAGGGTCTCAAATTCGAAGACAGAGTGGACAGTGCATCCAAGTTCTGTTTGTGGCATGAACGGATAGCAATGGTGCTACAAGAACAAGGGGTTTGGGAATTTGTTGATAATGTCTCAACTGCACCAACAGATTCTCAGCAACTGGATCAGCATAAAAAGATGGATGTGTCAGGGCAAGAAGGATTATATTAGAGGGAGTCAAAGACCACATTATCGCTCACTTGAAAAGCAAAAACAGAGCTAAGAAAATGTGGACTGCCATCATTGGTCTCTATCAAGGTTCGAGCAAGGCCAGAAAGTTGGTGTTGAAGGACAAGTTCAGGAGCATTAAAAAGTCCAAGTTAGATTCAGTGGTTTCTTACCTTACCAAGTTTTCCAAGGTAAATGAAGAGTTGGTTGGTGTGGGAGAGACAGTTCTAGATAGGGATCTGATAAATTTTGCTTTATTGGGTTTTACCAAGTCATGGCAAGCCTTGACCAATGGAATATATGCCCGAGAAAACTTTCCAGATTGGGAGAGATTGTGGGCTAACTGCGTCCAAGAGGATATTCGCAGACTTGGGCTAGAACTCGTGTTAAAAGCAAGGAGGAAGAAGAAAATTTCTCTCTTGCCAGTAAAGGGACCAAGTCTAAGGGTAAGAAGAGCAGTGGTGGTGTTGAGCCGAGTTTTAAGGATGAGAAGAAGAAAAAGGATCTTAGAAAGATCAAGTGTTTTTCATGCCACTAGTTTGGGCATTATGCTACTAAATGCCCTAACAGGAAGAAAGGATCGAAGAAGGACCAGCTAGCAACCTCTACAGAGATGGATAAGTTCTCTTCTCATTTTGAGAAGGAGTTTTCGCTCATCACCGGTATGGCGAGTTCAATGGCTACTAGTTTATGGTAAGCGGACAACAATGCGTCCTATCATATGACGAGAAACAAGAAGTGTTTCAGCAAACTATCAGAGAAGGACATGCAATTTGACATCAAGATTAGATATGATAGGAAGTACCAAGTTGACAATACTAGTATAGCTCATTTTGAGAGGGAGTCTGGAAACCCTCTATATCTCAGAGATGTTCTTTATGTATTAGGAGTCAAGAAGAGCCTCGTTTCAGTTTCAAATTTGGAAGATAAGGGGTATGAGGGTGACCTTCAGACAGGGAAGGGTTTTTATAAAACCCTCAGACTCCAAGGTGCTAAAGCAGATTGGGGTTAGGCACAAGATCTTATACAGACTACAATTTGAGATCGTTGCAACACTAACTAGCAAAGGAGGTTGTGACTCAAGCAGCGAGCTTGGAGAGTTGTGGCATAGGCACATGGGGCATTTGCACCATCCAACACTGAAGATTCTTAAAGAAATAGTGACAAGGTTGCCACAGTGTAGCGTGGATCAGCATGAAGTGTGCAAGCGTTGCATGCTTGGCAAGTATGCCAAGTCATCTTTTCCTAGCAGAGACAACAGTTCCAATGGTATCTTGGACCTTTTCACTCAAATGTTTGTGGACCTTTCTACACAGTATCCCTCAATGGGTACAAGTATTATGTCACCTTTATAGATGATTACTCGAGGAAGACTTGGGTATTTTTCATGAAGAAGAAGGATGAGTTCTTCTCGAAGTTTCTAGATCTTAAGGCCCTAGTTGAGAACCATGCTTGCAGTAAAATTAAGGCGTCAAGATCTAATAATATTGGGGAGTACACCTCAAATGCATTTGAGTAGTCGTGTTCCAAGGAAAGCATCAAGAGAGAGTTGACCACACCATATAATTTGTAACAGAACAGGATGGCAAAGCGCAAGAACAAGGCCTGCCATAGTTGGTGTAGAAATTATGATGTAGATTTGCAACTGCTTATGAAATTTTCTAAATCACAAGACACAAACCTACTCTACCGCTCTACAGAATTCAATTCACAATCTAGAACAAAAATTCCAGACATGCAATAAGAAATCACACACATGCAACAAGTATTTTATCTAAGGAAAGCAATTTGCTAAAAATCCCAATGCCTCTTGCATTAATCAGATGAATAGAGATGTAATACAATTTGCTTTGCTCAACTGAGCTCACCTTGCAAGTGCACAACCAATCTCTCTGGTCACTGAAGGCCTCTGACCTAGACTTAGCCAATTTTTGTGTCTGCTTGAGCCCCTACATCCTTGCGTTATTCCTTGAGGAATTAGGCATTCCTCTAATTCATTACGCAATTCTCAAGTATGATCCACCTGACCTCATGCATCATTTGTACACTCAACTAGTTTACAATCGTCGGTCAATTTCCTTGGAAACTGCACCACAGCTAGGCAACTCGAATTCTTTGCATGCATGAGCTAATTATTAGTTGATTGATCAATTAACTAGATGATCTCGGAGTTAGACTGATGTCCCACTATTAACTGACCACCAACTAGTTCTATTAACAGTTAAAACTACTTTAACTGATTACAACTGAAATTAACTCTACCTAGGCTCCTAAAATTAATCACTACATGCAACTGAACTTCATGCCCTTAACTCGAATTAACTGGGCTAGACTCCTATTTTTTAGGAATCAACACAAGCAAACTGAACTTGAACTCATTAACTCGAATTATGTGTTCTTAACTGAGAGACAAGAGCCATGTTACCTTAGTTAACTCCACTAAGTTGTCTACTAACGTGGAATTTCGAATTTCCTCAATTTTAATTGAGTTATCTTTAGTGTGAATTTTTGGAAGCTTTTCCGGTGGATTTTTATAGTCTAATATCTCTAAAAATCCGGCAAGAATTCATTGAAATCATAAGTTTGATGGGTAACCCCTGCACAATAGAAGTGTCCTAGGGTTTTTCAGGGTGTTGAATTCATATATACAATCAAAAACTAGTTTAAATAACACAAATCATGATTTCACCACAAAAAATTTTGTCGGTTTCCGGCACCGGAAATTTCAAAAAGTCGCACTAAAGACAACTCCAATTTTAATTAAGGCAAAATCAAAATTCAGACTTTGTTGTTGCATTTTCAACACTCCCTCTTAGTAAAAAAGGGATTGTAGAATTGAGACTTCTGTGATTAGTCATAGTTGTAAAAGAGCTTCAGCGTAAATCACATAAGAAGAACTTTGGTCGACGCGTTTCGAACCAACCAATGTGGTTCATCATCAGGACGAGTTGAAGGTACAGATCCAGATCAGCGTGTTAAATAGACTAAGCAGAGACTCCAACGGCTAAAAAATCTAACGGCTACTATTTCACTCAAGAGCCCCAGTCAAACTTCATCTAACCGATTTAATATTAAAATAACATTATATTCACGGAGCTGGGTTAACCCTGTGAGTAATAAAACAGAATAAATGTTAATCTGTTAAAAATAATTCATTTATTTAATATAAATTATTGCTCTACTATATATAAAAATGTATGAATATATATAAAAATTGAAAATCTATATATGTCAATATCTATTTAAATGATTCATTCATTAAATATATCAAATATCTATTTATATTCCAATAATTTATTATTATATCTAATTTTATTTTAAAAACCTTAATTTTATTATTGTCATAATTATGTTTAGTATTAATTATAAATAATACTAAACATAATTATGACAATAATAAAATTAAGGTTTTTAAAATAAAATTAGATATAATAATAAATTATTGGAATATAAATAGATATTTGATATATTTAATGAATGAATCATTTAAATAGATATTGACATATATAGATTTTCAATTTTTATATATATTCATACATTTTTATATATAGTAGAGCAATAATTTATATTAAATAAATGAATTATTTTTAGCAGATTAACATTTATTCTGTTTTATTATTCACAGGGTTAACCCAGCTCCATGAATATAATGTTATTTTAATATTAAATCGGTTAGATGAAGTTTGACTGGGGCTCTTGAGTGAAAAAGTAGCCGTTAGATTTTTTAGCCGTTGGAGTCTCTGCTTAGTCTATTTAACACGCTGATCTGGATCTGTACCTTCAACTCGTCCTGATGATGAACCACATTGGTTGGTTCGAAACGCGTCGACCAAAGTTCTTCTTATGTGATTTACGCTGAAGCTCTTTTACAAAAAAGGGATTATCAACCACACCTATCCTGCACCTATGGAATGTACTGCATGTAATACCTCTCACTGTTGTTGTTGCTACTGCAACATCTGCAACTGAGAAGCATCCAAAAAAAACATTGAATCAACTATGTCTGCAATTTTCGATCAGGAAAGCTGACTCTACTACTGAGCCTCCTGCTCTACTGTCAACACTACTTTGCACTCCTCAGTATCTTATTGACACTGATCCTCCTGCCACTGAATACTGTGGGCCCCTATAGCAAGGTAATGATTCATGAGGAGAACATCTCATTGGACCCTTCCCAAATTTCCGCAACTCTTGGACTAAGGACCTACATCACTCCACCTCACTCCTGGAGGTATAGTTGCAAGCATGGCAAAATATGATCTACTCATACTATTGTTGCTACTGCTCTGCTGCTGCTTTCGTACTATTGTTTTGTTGAAATTTGGTACCGGAGGACAGGTGGTTCCCTTAGGCTTTGATCTTTGGCCTAGGGAAAAGTGTCCAAAAGATTTTAATTTTTCTCCTAAAGTGACTTTATAATTTTTATAAAGTTAAATCTAATTTAAAAGTGACTTTAAGTGATAAAGTTACTAAGTCTAATTTTAAAGTGACTTTTATAAAGTCAATGAAAAATTAGAAAGGAAAAGTGACTTTGGAAATAAATGACTAAGTGGGTCTTTATTAAAGTGGGGTGAATTAAAAGATAGAAAGTGAGATTTAAATGTGCATTTAATCTTAGCCATTGATTTAAATCTATTTCAGCCATTGGATTTAGAGATCACCCAAAAGTCACTTGGATCACCCAAAAGTCACTTGGAGTTATATTAAAGGAGGAAAAGGAGGAAAAGATCATTCATTCTTTCATGAGCAGATTGGGAGAAGGAGAGCAAGAGAGCAAGGGAGATTTCTGGACAAGAAGGAGAAAGAGGCAGCAGTTTGGCACACATACCAGGCAGCTCTTCAGCAAAATCAGAACAGCAGAAAGACAAGCAGAACTGCAGTAAGAACAAGCAGAAAAAGCTGATTTTTTTGCTGAAAACTAAGAAGTTTCCAGGTGTCCGTTGGGCTGAAAACGGATAAGTTTGCTTGCTAAAAAAAAAAAATATTTTGCTGTAATTTTTTGCTGAAATTTTCTTGCTGTAAAAAGACATTTTTCAGAAATAAAGAAGAGCTCTCAAACTGGTTTTCCCCAAGAGTTGTAGGAGGTTTTTCCAGGGTCACGTTGACCAAAAATATCAGTGTTTTAATGTGTTTTAATGGTTGTTTATTATTGCTGATTTTTATTTCTGCAATTTCCAGTATTCTGTAAATTTTCCAGAATTTGTGTTTTCAGCAAATTTATTTTTTCCAGCCTGTTGAATGTATGGTTATGGGAAAGGGCATTTAACTACATGGGAGAAATAAGGAGAAACTGAAAACCGGGGTGGGAAAACAGAAATGTTTACAGGAAATTCCACCTAGAAGTGTCTCAATTAGATTATTAGCCTATTTTTAATTATTTCTTAAGTGTAAACTTAGGAAAAGGGGTTAATTAATTAGAATTAATTGAGATAAGGTGTGAATAATCTAGAAACTCACACAGATCGATAGGGAATTAACCTGGGCCCTTGATTAAGATTTAATCTTGGTCGTTGAAGGTCCAACAGAGGACTATAAAAAGAAGTCGATGGGTAGATGGGGAACCCACTTGAGGGGTTCAATTTCCTTAGAGTTTGATTTTTTTAGAGAGCCAACAGTTGCCGGAAGAGTTCCAACTTAAGAAGGAAGCAGCGATAGAGAGGGGCAGACATAGTGAGGTTGAAGAAAGTTTTCCAGATCTGGTGAAATGCATTGCAGAGAGAGGCTGAGATTTCTCCAGGAAGCAGTGCAGAGGTTTCAAAGGGCAGTTCAATTTTTGCATGAATTGTTTCAAAATGCTCTACTGTAATTCCGATGCACTTCTTGCTTAAAGCGAATGTCCTATCTTAGAAATTGAACGCATGTTATTTCTGTCACTTCTGTCAAACCTACTCATGATTGTTGGAAATACTGAGGGGGGGGGGGTGAATCAATATTTCTTTCAATTGTTATTAATGGCGGTTAAGTTTTTTACATAATTTAAACCAGAATTCAAGGAATCAATAAAAATTATATTAACAAAATATTGAGGACTTCAATCCTCTATGACAAGCTCCAACTTGTGTAACAATTTATTCTAGGGCTCTAACTCTAAGGACAACAATTCTCTGTTTTGAAAAGGTTTTAGGGCTCCAACCCTTAGGACACCAATCCCAAAGCCAAAAAATAATTTAGGGTTCCAACCTTGAGACAAAATGTTTACAACAAAATAAAAGGTCTATTCCAAAACCAATGAGTGCACAGGCTTAGAATGTTTCCTCGATTTTTGTGTCTCTTCTAAATAACTTCCAAATCAGTCCGCAGATCCGCAATGATAAGCTCGTACTTCGACATATCTTTTGTGTCTCTTCTAAATAACTTCCAAACAGAGCCGTAGATCCATAGTGATAGGCTCACACTTCAACAGATCGTTTTGTGTCTTTTCTAAATAACTTCCAAATAGGTCCGCAGATTCGTAGTGATAAGCTCGCACTTCAACAAATCGTTTTGTGTCTCTTCTAAATAACTTCCAAACATGTCCGCAGATCCGCAGTGATACGCTCATACTTCAACAAATCTGCAGTGATAAGCTCGCTCTTGACATGTTACGGTAATGAATGCACAACTATATTTCCAAGTCTGAATTCCAAACTGAGTTTTTCAGGTCTGAGTTCCAAGACAAGTTTCCAGATCCGAGTTCCAAACTGAGTTTCCAGGCCTGAGTTCCAAAACGAGTTTCTAGATCCTAGTGCAGAATGATTTTTATTCCCTTTTTTTGCTCTTCTCCTTAAGTTCACAAGATGTGAACTTACTCGTTCTTCTTTGTTATCTTCATCGAGAGCTGACATAGTTGTGGTGGAGCTGACCAATTTCCAGCGTAACATATTATGTGATATGTTCAACATATTATGTAGTTTGTAATATGGAGAGATGTGTGAAATGTATTACTATGTAATATATATGTATTATGTAATAATGATTAGGGTATTTTCATCATAGGAAAATAGGGTTAGGGTTTAGGTCTTTATTATTTCTAATAAGAATTGAAGGAGGCAATGCATTTAGGACTTAGGGTTAGGATAAGGGGTAAGGATTAGGGTATTTTCAACATAGAAAAATAGGGTTAGGGTTTAGGTCTTTATTATTTCTAATAAGAATTATGGGAGGCAATGCATTTAGGATTTAGGATTAGGATAAGGGTTAAGGTTTCTTAATAAGGAACAAGGGTACAAGAATTAGGGTTTCTAGCTATATTGACATCAATGACAACATTCTATCCAACAATCTCCCCATTTGTCATTGATGGCAATATTTTCCTTCTTTCTATGTTCTCTACCCCTTTGACATCAACGAAAGCTCCTTCATATGGTGCTCCCCCTGTTATAATGCTCTTCCTTAAGTTATGGTGCTTCTCCCCCTATCAATGTGCTTTAATGGGATGCAAGAGAGATGACCCCCATATTTTGGTGAAGATATTCAAATGCTTCTCGTGGTAGGGGTTTTGTGAAAATATCTGCAATTTTTTCTTTTGTATTGACGTATTGCAATATGACATTTTGTTTTGCAACTTGTTATCGGAGAAAATGATTTTTGATTGGGATATGTTTTGTCTTTAAATGCATTTACAGATTCTTTGAAAGACTCATGGCACTAATGTTGTCACAAACAATAGTGATTAGTTGACTAGTTTCTATGTTGACATCTTTTAGAGCTTCCTTCATCCATAAGATTTGTGTACAACAATCTGCAACAACTATGTATTCAACTTCGGCTGTAGAAAGAGATATATGTTGAAAAGTGTAACTAGGCTCGGTATTCATAATGACATCTGTAATTATGATTTGATGTAAATTAATGTAAAGAAGAAAATAAAATTATTTTTAATGCTTGATTCATGGGTTTCATGATCAAGGAATTTTATTTTATAGTTAAGGCTTCCATTGTGAGTCCTTTGGTTTGGTCATCAAGTCATAAAGTCTAGTGAAGTTAATGTCAAGGATTGAAGACCCATTTGGGCATATAATTCATGTAAAAGTAAATTTGTTAACCCTCCAAGACCATGTCAGAAGCACCCCTTCAAGTCGGCCTAAAGATGTTTCTAGTAGGATATGTCGGCCTAGGCTCCTATTCAAGTCAACTTATTTTGGATGGGCAAACCACTATAAATAGGGCAACTCGGCCTCACTTAAGGACACAATTAGGTGAAGCATCTGAGGTACAAGAGAAGGTGTGAGAAAGCTAGAAGGTGAAGCCACACATCAAGCGAAGAGAAGGAAGTTTGGAAACCTAAGTATATTAACTTGTTTTGAGCTAGAAATCCTCCACACGTGCGAAGAATCTATGTTGTCCGAACTGCAGAGAGAGTCGAAGTATCACAGTCATACTTGAAGGTCAAATCAAGGAGGAAGTCAAGGTGAATCTCAAGTTGAGTTTGAAAGGAAGAAGTCTCCACCTAGAGCACAAAAAATTCAAGGTGAATCTCAAGTTGAGTTTGAAAGGAAGAAGTCTCCACCTAGAGCACAAAAAATTCAAGGTTGAAAGTTAGTCAATGACACGTGTTAGGGTTTATGAAGCATGCCAAAAGTTGCAGATCTGTTCTTAGGGACCGAAATTTTGAACGAGAGTTGAGAAGGAGGAAGAAGCAAGGTGTTTGACTATCATTGACTCAAGGAAGAAGAAACTCATCAAGAAAACTTTGTGACTTGGTCTTGGAGAGGTGAAATAGGTTAAGGGTCTTGGTCTTGGAATTCGTCAATTGAAGTCTCTATAAGAAGAAGAATTTGTTTGGATTTTCCTCTCAAGTTTGAGAGACTTTGGCCCTGACTGATCACCTACATTCTGTGTCTCTTGTCTCTTTATTGTTTATGCATTGGTAGTTGTTTGATGAAGAAGGACATAATTGTTGGAAATACTAAAAGGGGGGGTGAATCAATATTTCTTTTCAATTGTTATTTTTACCAGTTAGATCACTTATATTTACAACACAAAATGAACAATAAGAATAAATGCTTTTATTAATTTCTTCTTTACAATAAATCAAGTACAATATATGTAGGGCTCCAACCCTAGATGAAGACATCGATCTTCAATCTCCCAAGCTCCAACCTGTATTTGCCAGGCACCGACTTGGACTTCCAAGGCTCAACCTTATCAATTATGAGGCACCAACCTCAAGGGCTCCAACCTTATATCTAGTTCAGGCTCCAACCTGGTTTCTTAACGACTCTGATTCCCTAGGGTTCCCAATGTCTTCCTCAACGAGCCTTGTCAATCTTCAACTATTTTCACTTTAGTCTCCACGTCACATCATCAATGACAACGTTGTTCTTCACATGAAGGTGTCACCACTGCTCTTCATGTTACCCAAACAAAAATTCTTAAAGTTCACCTCATGATGGCTTCAATGCATCGTGGTCTTCAGTAATCTCCACAAATATTCAATATGTTGCGTCATAAAATTCTCCAACTTTGCCCTATTCTGTTCTCGAGAGAAGACTTCAACGACCTCTATTTGTCCAATCCCAACAATGTCATCGTATATTAGTGCAGTCAGAGTGCAACATCATTAAGAGAACTCCAAAATAGTCTTCCAACCATCAAATGATCTCCAACCATGTTATCAAGGCCTCATCAAGTGCCATCATCAATTGTGGTCATTCATCAAGAGTATGACATCATCAAATGTAGTTCTTAAGACTTCTTCATTTGTGACTTGACATATAAATTGATGACATTCTTATCAAACAAGAGTTATGACATCATCATCTGGAACCAGGCATTTATTGTCTTCAACCTTATCATCTCATTCTAGGTTTTCATGGTATTCATTAGGCATCTCAAGAATATTTGCCATCTCGGCCAATGCCATATTGACATCAATGACAACATTGATTAACAATAATAATAATCTAACTAAAGAGACGATCCTAATCTAAAGAAGTAAAAAGCATTTACAAGCAGTTATCATTATAGAGAAATCATCTAATCACTATGCCTCAGATTTCTCAATAATATAGATGATTGCTTTTTACTAAGCCAAGATACAATGCATCTCCCATAAAGAATGCATTTCCGCTAGTACTTTTTCAATCGTCCACGCTTCTTGCCCAGTTTGCATCAATGTATGCTGTCAAGATAAGTGTTGTACTCTTAGGATACCATAGTCCAAAATCATGAGTACCTTTCAGATATTTGAGGATTCTTTTTACTGCCATCAAATGGGATTCTTTGGGAGCTGATTGTAATCTTACCACCATTCCCATTGCCTGCATGAT
The DNA here is from genome assembly GCA_000404065.3 of Pinus taeda. Taxonomy (NCBI): domain Eukaryota; kingdom Viridiplantae; phylum Streptophyta; class Pinopsida; order Pinales; family Pinaceae; genus Pinus; species Pinus taeda. The sequence goes on from APFE030547163.1 coordinate 134,548, forward strand.
ATGTGGTCGCGAAGTTGTCAGATATAGGAAGAGTTGCATCTACCGAAGGGGATTCATCATCTTTATTTAGATTGCAATTTGTAGTCATAGGTGTCACAATAGCACATTCTTCCATCCCAAATCACTTGAGTGCATCTCTAAGATATTTTTCTTGTTGTATGAATATGCCTACTTTCGTTTGAGTTACTTGAAGTCCAAGGAAGTAGGATAGCTCACCAATCATCGACATCTCAAATTCTTTTGACATATTTTTGGCAAATTCATGACTCATCTCATCATTGTTGCTAGGAAAAATTAGGTCATCAACATACACAAGTGTGATCAACAAACTGTCTTTATCTATCTTCATGTAAAGATTTCTTCCAACTACTCCCTTTTTGAAGCCTTGTTGTTGTAGATAATGATCTAATCTCCCATATCGAGCTCTAGGAGCTTGTTTTAATTCATATAAGGCTTTCCTCAATTTACAAACAAAATCTTTTCCTTCTGCTAGATCGAACCCTTCCGGTTGTTCCACGTAAACTTCTTCCTTTAGGTCACCATGTAGAAATGTCGATTTTATGTCCATTTGATAAACTTTGAAACCTTTTGAACAAGCAAAGCCAAGAACATTCTTATAGCTTCCAATCGGGTTATGCAACCAGCTCACAAAATAGAAGAAAAGATGGATCAACGACTTCAAAATAAACCTCTTCGAGGGGGCAACCTCCTTTACATTACACAAATGAACAACTCTTGGATGATACAAATGACAAGACCTCCTTTCTATATATAGGGGTTTAAGGGGTCACAATATAAATCAGAGCCGACATAACAATAATAATGTAAGGGCACAACAATAACAATAGTGGGCTTCTATGGGGCATAATAATAACTTTATGGGGACAACATGGGCACAACAATAACAATAAGGGGCTACAATGACAATAATAATAATGGAATACACTAGTATTATAGGGACCTAACATGCCCCTCCTTCAGAAAAGTGTTGTCCTCAACGCTTAAGTAGTTCTGGATGCTTCTCTATAAAATTATCATCCTCCCATATGGAATCTTCAGTGGGTAAGTTCTTCCACTTGATGAGATACTCTGAAATTGATCGATTTCGTAGCTGTCGAGTTCGTGTTTCTATGACTGCTTCAGGTTCCAATATGATTTCTCCTTCCTCGTCAAGTTTTGGCAATATTGTTTGAACTCGGAGTTTGTCAGCTATAACCTTCTTTAAGCATGAAACATGGAAAACTGGGTGCACTTAGGAATTTGCAGGAAGTTCCAATTTGTATGCCATAGTACCAATCTTTTGCAACACCTTGTACGAACCATAATACTTTGGTGATAATTTATTATCCTTATTAGCTTGCTCGAGGGACATTTGTTTGTATGGTTGTAGCTGTAGAAATACCCAGTCACCTACATCAAAACTTCTTTTGCTGCGATGTTGATCTGCCTGTTGTTTCATTGTATTTTGTGCCAAAGTGAGATTATCCTTTAAGAGTTGGAGAACTTGTTGTTGATGGTCGATGTGCTCTTCCACTGCTTGAACCTTGAATTTTCTTTTAAATATGTTGTGATGGACGGTGGATGATATCCATAAAGTGCCATAAATGGGGTCATTTTTGCTGAAGTATGGAAGGAAGTGTTATACCACTATTCAACCAGAGACAACCATTTGACCCATTGTGTCTATTTATCAGATACAAAGCAATGAAGCTCTCCTTCCAAACATTTGTTCACTATCTCAGTTTGCCCATCAGATTGAGGATGATAAGATGAGCTATAAGCTAATTGAGTACCCAAACAAGAAAATAATTCTGTCCAAAAATTTCCAGTGAAAATGGGATCTTTGTCGCTTACAACAATCTTTGGGTTTCCATGTAGCTTTTGAATTATTTCCATAAAGTAGCAACTGTACTGGCTTTAAAGGGATGAGATAATGCACAAAAGTGCGCATACTTGGTAATTATATCAACAACCACAATGATGACACTCTTTCTTTCGAACTTGGGTAAACTTGTGATAAAATCCATTGAAACCTCTTCCCAACGTTGACTTGGAATGGGTAAAGGTTGTAATAGACCCGGGGTCTTAATTGTTTCAACTTTATTTTGTTCACAAACCAAACGTTCCGCCACAAACTTTTGAATATAAGATTTAAGGCCGTTCCAAATAAATTCCTTCTTAACCTTGTGGTAAGTTTTTAAAAATCCTAAGTGGCCTCCTAAGGGAGAGGTGAAATTCCATAAGAATCTTTTGTTTGAGTTGGGAATTCTTACAGAGGTATAAGCGATCTTTGTACCATAACAAATCAGTTTTCCAGCTAAATGTATCAGATGTACTAGGATCTTGTTGTATCTTTTGAATGAGTGCTCACACTTCTTCGTCATTCTTCTGTTCATCCCTCGTTTTGTTTATCCAATCTGGTTGGATAATAGAAATGGGGCAAAGCGATGCTTCCACATCCTCATCCTTTCTTGAGAGTGCATTTGCAACAACATTTTGCTTCCCTTTTTTGTAGATGATTTCAAAGTCATAACCTAACATCTTTGTGACCCTTTTTTGCTGCTCTTCTGAAGATAATCTTTGTTCTAAAAGGTATTTAAGGCTATCATGATCCATTTTTACCTTGAAGTGTCTTGCCATTAAGTAAGGTCGCCATTTCTTAAGTGCATGTAGTATTGCCAACATTTCCTTCTCATAAATAGCATTGTGGAAATGCTTTCCTTTGATTGGACGACTTTCAAAAGCAATGGGTCTTTCTTCTTGCATTAAAACATCACCAATTCCATTTCCTAAGGCATAATATTCCACAATAAAGGTTTTTGTAAACTCTGACATAGCTAAGACCGGTGCTTGGTACATTGCCTCTTTAAGATGTTCAAAGGCCTGCGTTGCTTTTGTAGTCCACGAAATTGCATCCTTCTTCAATAATGTTGTTAGAGGTGCTGCTATTCGCCCATAGTTTTTAACAATTTTGCGATAATACCCTGTCAACCGAAGGAATCCTCACAGATGCTTTATGGATATGGGGATTTTCCTTTCCTTAATGGATTTAATTTTTCTAGGGGCTACCTTAACAACCTCATGAGATACAATATGACCCAGATATTCCACCTCTTGTACTCCAAAGAAACTGTTATGCTTCTTAACCTGCAAAGCAATACCGAACCGAGAATATGCGAGAAAATTTCGTCCCGAAACATGGGAAGAACACAAATAATAAGATCTACTCAAAAGAGTAGTCCACTGGTACCATGCACGTGCATCTAGCCATCCAAGAGAAAGGTGAACCCTCGATCTCGCTGGTGCCTCGCTCGCTTGAGATGGAAGTTAATCGTGGTAGCTCTTCTGTGTTGATGTGTAGTAGGTGGATCTTCGCTTCTCCCTATCTATCTTGCGGGGGGTGTTGTCCTTGTGACTAACTGGTTGCCATCTTGATG
>APFE030547163.1:137994-177190 GCA_000404065.3 Pinus taeda
GCTAGAGTGATAGGTGTACGCCATGCAAAGGTGTACAAGTTTGCATTCCAGCCCCTTTTGGCATTGAGCAGCAGTACCGACAGCAGAGCTAGCAATTCTGAGCTGTGTGAGATTTGGCACCGCAGGATGGGGCATATGTATCATGGAGCCTTGAGGACCTTGCAGGAGATCACTACAGGTGTGCCAGATTTCAGCACTGATCACTTTGATACTTTCAGAGGATGTGCGGTGGGCAAGTTTGCCAAATCCCCTTTTCCCAGCAGTGACAGCAGAGCGACTGGGATACTTGATTTGATTCATTCCGATGTGAGCAGTTGAATGTCTCATGTTTCCTTGAGTGGATATGAGTACTATGTTTTATTCATTGATGATCACTCCAAGAGGACCTGGATTTATTTCTTGAAGACCAAGAGTGAGGTCTTCAAGCGGTTTCAGGAGTTTAGAGCTCTTGTGGAGACACAGAGAGGTCGGAAGATCAAGTCCCTGAGGTCGGACAATGGGGGAGAGTACACCCTTGGAGAGTTTGTTGATTATTGTGCGGAGGCAGGCATTAGGAGGGAGTTCACTGTTCCTTACAACCCCCAGCAAAACGGGGTTGCGGAGAGGAAGAACAAATCCATCGTAGGGGTTGTCAAAGCCATGTTACATGATCAGGGGTTGCCATTATTCTTGTGGGCAGAGGCCTGCAACACAGCTGTTTACTTGCAGAACAAGAGTCTGCATCGTGCCTTGGGGCACATGACTCCGGAGGAGGCTTTCTCTGGGAAAAAGCCTGATATTGGTCATCTTCATATCTTTGGATGCATTACATACTCCTATATACCCAAGGAGAAGAGGACCAAACTAGAGCCCACCGCAGAGAAGGGTATCTTTGTGGGCTACAGTGAGACCTCAAAGGCCTTTCGGATTTACACTCCTGTACAAAGGAGAGTTGTTGTCAGACGGGATGTGAAGTTCGAGGAGGACAGGGCCTTTAGGAGATCATGGGAGTTGGAGTATCTGGATCAGCTAGACCCTCAGCAGCAGTTGAGTCAGTCGCAGGGATCCAGTGGACAGGGATCAGGACGATCAGGAGGATCAGGAGGTACATCTATGAGGATGTCAGGTCCATCAGTGAGCAGTGGCTCACCGAGCTAGAGGGGTGGTGCTCCGAGTAGGTCACAGAGAAGTTCACTAGGGAGTCCCTTGATGGACATTTCACACGGTACCTCAGCTTCTACAGGTTCAGGTGTAGGCAGGAGGACAACAGACAGACAGTCAGGAGTTCAGGCTACTGATGGTGATGAGGAGGAGGAGTTTCGTTCTCCTATGGGAGAAGCATGCTCAGGGAAGAGGAAGCCCAAGTGGCTTCAGGACACCTTGAGAGATGCCACATCTGTTGCTGAGCCGAAAAGGCTGGTCAGAGAGAGTAGACCACCTGAGAGATTTTGTAGCTATATGGCGATGGTTACCAGCATCCTTGACTCTGAGCCTTCTAGCTATGAGGAGGCAGCTAGCCAATAGGTCTGGAGAGAGGCCATGCAGGAGGAGTATTCTTCTATCATGAAGAATGATGTTTGGGAGGTGGCGCCGAGGCCTGAGGACAAGTCCGTGGTTACTTCCAGATGGCTTTACAAGGTAAAGCATGCTGCAGATGGCAGCATTGAGAAATTCAAAGCGAGGTTTGTGGCTAGAGGGTTCTCCCAGGTAGAGGGAGTTGATTATGAGGAGACCTTCGTTCCCGTGGCTCGATATACTTCGATTCGCTCCATTATATCGATAACAGTAGAGATGGGTTGGAAGATCCACCAGATGGATGTGAAGACCGCATTTCTCAATGGCTTCATATAGGAGGAGGTGTACATTGAGCAGCCACAGGGCTTTGAGGTGCATGGGAAGGAGTCCCATGTGTGCAGACTGAAGAAGGCCTTTATGGCCTGAAGCAAGCTCCCAGAGCTTGGTACTCCGGGATAGACACTTATTTGCAGGGGATGGGTTTCACAAAGAGTGAGGCAGATCCGAACCTTTACTTTATTGTGATAGGTGAGGAGCCTCTCATTCTGATGCTGTATGTGGATGACTTGGTCATTACAGGTGCAGAGATACTCATAGAGCACTGCAAGAGAGATCTTGCGACGGAGTTTGAGATGAAGGACATTGGCTTGATGCATTACTTTTTGGGTTTGGAGGTGTGGCAGGAGGAGGGGCATTTCTTCCTGGGGTAGGGGAAGTATATTGTGGACATCTTAGCAGATTCCACATGGAGGATTGTAGACCCATGTCAACACCGATGATTACCAACTGGAAGAAGCTTCATGCTTCGGATTCCGAGTTGGTGGATCCCACATTGTACAGGCAGTTGATTGGTTCCTTGATGTACTTGGTCAACACTAGGCCAGATATCTGTTTGCAGTCAACACGATGAGTCAGTTTATGTGTGAGCCTAGGAAGGTTCACTGGGTGGCTGCAAAACACATTTTGCGGTACTTGCAGGGGACAGTGGATTATGGTCTGGACTACAGGCAGGGAGATGGGGTGAGATTGGTAGGATACACTGATTCTGATTGGGCAGGTTGTGCTTCTGATAGGAAGAGCACTTCAGGGTGCTGTTTTGGGTTGGGTTCAACAGTTGTGTCATGGTTCAGCCGGAAGCAGCAGTCAGTAGCACTGAGTTCAGCAGAAGCAGAGTATATGGCAGCCAGTCTAGCTAGTTGTGAGGCCATCTGGCTTCGCAAGATGTTGTTTGGCTTATTTGGTCAGCCGTTGAGACCTTCAGTGATTTACTGTGATAATCAGAGTTGCATTAAACTCACGGAGAATCCAGTATTTTATGACAGGTCAAAGCATATTGGGATCAGATATCATTTCATCAGAGACTATGTTCAGAAGGGAGCTGTGAAGCTTGAGTATATTTCCACTGATGAGCAGGTAGCAGACATTCTTACCAAAGCCTTACCACGGGGCAAGCATGTTTACTTCAGAGACAAGATGGGTGTGGTGAGGAACACCTTCCTCGGTAAGAGGGAGTGTTGAAATTTGGTACCGGAGGACAGGTGGTTCCCTTAGGCTTTGATCTTTGGCCGAGGGAAAAGTGTCCAAAAGATTTTAATTTTTCTCCTAAAGTGACTTTATAATTTTTATAAAGTTAAAATCTAATTTAAAAGTGACTTTAAGTGATAAAGTTACTAAGTCTAATTTTAAAGTGACTTTTATAAAGTCAATGAAAAATTAGAAAGGAAAAAAGTGACTTTGGAAATAAATGACTAAGTGGGTCTTTATTAAAGTGGGTGAATTAAAAAATAGAAAGTGAGATTTAAATGTGCATTTAATCTCAGCCATTGATCTAAATCTATTTCAGCCATTAGATTTAGGGATCACCCAAAAGTCACTTGGATCACCCAAAAGTCATTTGGAGTTATATTAAGGGAGGAAAAGGAGGAAAAGATCACATTCGATTCAATTCTTTCATGAGCAGATTGAGAGAAGGAGAGCAAGAGAGCAAGGGAGATTTCTGGACAGTGAGCTGCAGAGTATCAGCAGAGGAGTTTCAGTAGCGGAGTAACAACAACGAAGTTTCAGCAGGGCAGTTTTTCAGCAAGGCTGAGATAAGTTGTAAAAGTTTGCTTGCTGATTTTTGCTTAATATTTCTCTTACTGTAAAAGGACATTTTTCAGAAATAAAGAAGAGCTCTCAAATTGGTTTTCCCCAAGAGTTGTAGGGGGTTTTTCCAGGGTCACATTGACCAAAAATATCAGCGTTTTAATGTGTTTTAATGGCTATTTATTACTGCTGATTTTTATTTCTGCAATTTCCAGCATTCTGTAAATTTTCCAGAATTTGTGTTTTCAGCAAAATTTATTTTTTCCAGCTTGTTGAATGTATGATTATGGGAAAGGGCATTTAACTACATGGGAGAAATAAGGAGAAACTGAAAACCGGGGTGGGAAAACAGAAATTTTAACATGTTTCAACTACTATAATAAAGAGTCTGATCCCCATATCTTGGAGTACTAGCTTCCATAGGGTTTCTCCCTCTATTACTAGACTCCCCCTGAGTCTCAATCTCCCCGTGGGAAATCTCGTTCGTCATATCAATCTACCAATATTAATGATCACAACTCCTTTTTGTGTCACTAAATATTGGCTCACTGATTTGCCCACTAGCAGCCTTCTAGCTCCATTAAGAAGTATGCACATAAGGTCTTTTGGTACTACCCTAAACTAGGGCTCCATCAACTTTGCCTCCTGACAACTCATTAGTTCTTCAATGATCATTGTACATGATGACTTCAATGACTAGTTCTAATGTGAATCCTGCTCTAATACCATGTAGAAATTAGCTCATTAATTCTTCAATGATCACTGTACATGAGGACTTCAATGACTGGTTCTAATGTGAATCCTGCTCTGATACCATGTAGAAATTACGATATAGATTTACAATTGCTTATGAAATTTTCTAAATCACAATACACAAACCTATTCTATTGCTCTACAGAATTCAATTCACAATCTCGAACAAAAATTTCAGACATGCAAAAAGAAACCACACACGTGCAACAAGTATTTTTTATCTAGGGAAAGCAATCTGCAAAAAACCCCAATGCCTCTTGCATTAATCAGATGAATAGAGATGTAATACAATTTTTTTGCTCAACTGAGATCACCCTACAAGTGAACAACCTATCTCTCTGCTCACTGAAGGCCTTTGACCCAAACTTAGCTAATTTCTACCTCTACTTGAGCCCCTACTTCCTTGCATTGTTTCTTTAGAAAATAGGCTCCTATTAAATAAGAAATTCCTCTAGCTCATTGTGCAATTCCCAAGCTTCCATAGGGTTGCTCGCTCTGATATTAGACTCCCTCTAAGTCTCGATCTCCCCATGGGAAATCTCATTGATCATATCAATCTGTCAATATTCATGATCACAACTCCTTTTTGTGTCACTAAACATTGGCTCATTGAATTTCCCACTAGCAGTCTTCTAGCTCCATTGAGAAGTATGCAGATAGGGTCTTCTAGATCTTCCCTGAACTAGGGCTCCATCAACTCTGCCTCCTAACAGCTCATTAGTTCTTTAATGATCACTGTACATGAGGACTTCAATGAATGGTTCTAATGTGAATCCTGCTCTAATACCATGTAGAAATTAGTTCATTAGTTCTTTAGTGATCATTGTACATGAGGATGATTGGTTCTAATGTGAATCCTGCTCTGATACCATGTAGAAAATATGATGTAGATTTGCAACTGCTTATGAAATTTTCTAAATCACAAGACACAAACCAACTCTATTATACAAAATTCAATTCACAATCTAAAACAAAAATTTCAGACATGCAATAAGAAACCACACATATGCCACAAGTATTTTTATCTAGGGAAAGCAATCCGCTAAAAACGCCAATGCCTCTTGCATTAATCAGATAAATAGAGATGTAATACAATCGCTTTGCTTAAATGAGCTCACCCTGCAAGTGCACAACTTATCTCTCTACTCACTGAAGGCCTCTGACCCAGACTTAGCCAATTTTTGCCTCTACTTGAGCCCCTACTTCCTTGCGTTGTTCCTTTAGGAATTAGGCGCCTATTAAATAAGAAATTCCTGTAATTCATTGTGCAATTCCCAAGTATGGTCCAACTAACCTCATTCAACATCTATACACTCAACTAGTTTACAATTGCTAATTAATTTCCTTTCAAACTCCACCACAACTGGGCAACTCGAATTCTTTGCATGCATGAGCTAATTTTTAGTTGATTGATCAGTTAACTAGATGATCTCTGAGTTAGATTGATGTCCCACTACTTAACTGACCACCAACTAGTTCTATTAACAGTTAGAACTAGTTTAACTGATTACAACTGAAATTAACTCAACCTAAGCTCCTAAATCGCTACATGCAACTGAACTTCATGCCCTTAACTTGAATTAACTGAGCTAGACTCCTATTTTTAAGGAATCAACATAAGCAAACTAAACTTGAACTCATTAACTCGAATTATGTGTTCTTAACTGAGCGACAAGAGCCATGTCACCTGAGTTAACTCCAAGTTATCTGCTAATATGGAATTTCAAATTTCCTCAATTTTAATTAAAGCAAAATCAAAATTGAGACTTTCTTGTTGCATTTTCAACAGTTGGAGTGGTGAAAGCCATGTTGCATGACCAGGGTTTGCCTATGTTTCTTTGGACGGATGCATACAATACCGCAGTTTTCTTGCAAAACCAAAGCCCACATAGTATTGGCACGAGTTACACCAAAGGAGACATTTACAGGGAAGAAACTGAATGTGCCTCATTTTCGCATATTTGGTAGCCTTGTATATATACCAGAGGAGAAAAGGAAGAAACTAGAGCCCACAACAGAGAAGGGCATCTTCATGGGTTACAGCAAGACATCCAAGGCACATCGGATGTACATTCCAACACACAAATAGACAATTATCAAGAGAGATGTGAAGTTTGCGGAGGATAGGGCTTTGAAAAAGTCCTTAGAGCGTGACCAAGTCACTATGCGGGAGGAGCAACAGGCTCCCAAGCAGGAGCCTCAACCCACACCTCAGACTTCAGCTGTGCATGGGTAGTATGAGGATGAGAGGGACTCATAGATGCAAGAGTGAGTATATCCCACTTAGGTAGTGACTCCCAGCACTAGGAGAAGGAGAGCGAGATGGGCAAATCAGTTGCTCTAGGAGGCGCAAGAGCAAGTCAGTGCTCCAACTACTTCAGTTCGACAGAGTAGACAGCAACAAAGGTACACAAGATACATGGCACTCATGGCAAAGTTATTGGATGACGAGCCTTCTAGCTATCAAGAGGCAGCGACTCAACAAGTGTGGAGAGATACAATGGTGGAAGAGTATGCCTCCATGAAGAATGATGTATGGGAGGTCGTGCCGAGGCCAAAGGGCAAGTCTATGGTAGACTCTTGCTGGATCTATAAGATTAAGCATGGAGCTTATGGGATAAGTCACCACGTTTGTGTTCGTGTTTGAGTTCAGCGACCTTAAAATTCAAATAAAGTTCGGCACCTAAAATTTCGTTGATAAAGTTTGACATAAAATTCAGCATATAGAAATTTGAAAAAAAAATGTATATATATATATATATATATATATATATATATAAATCAAATTTAAAGTCAAATTTCAAAGTTCATAATGCACATTGCAAACACATATGATTATTGCTCAAACATTTAAATCATTTCCACATATAATTTTATAAACCATGAAAGCGAGTGCCAATAAAGGACCAACTTCCATACATAATAAACAAGGTGAGAAATTCATCATAGACATGGGCACCCATATCAAATTCAACAAAACCATGGGCCATATCAGATTTCATACATTGAAAAATAATCTGATAAAAAAGTACTCATAATATATAAACTCGAAAGTTTAAAGTAGCTTGGTAGTTTTAGAAAATTGTTCATGCAAAAAGTAAACTAGAAGTCTAAAACGGGAACACAAGTTTTATTCTTGATGTTCTTGTGGCCTATTATATCAAAAAGTTCTATATCATCAAGAGCAAAAGGAGCTGTGAATCCGCTAGATGCTTTAGCATCAGATTCATCAATCAATTCCCTATCAATGTCACTATCAATGTAAAATCAGTTTCATCCCTTGATGCATTTAGAATAGGATCGATCCACGGAGTAGAGGAATTGGATGACTCTTTAGCCACATTTTTCAAAGCCAAATGCAAGTTACTACAAGCATAAACAAGATCTTCTAATCTTTCAAATAACAATCTATTTCTTTTCTTGGAATGAATGTGGTCAAAGGAACTCCAATTCCCTTCACATGTTGATGCACTTGATCCCTGGCTTAAGACACGAATTGCAAAATTTTGCAATTATGGTGCCCCTGATCCATAAAATTCCCACGATACTGCTGAATCACTTATGCTCCTATCATACTTTGTTGATTGTGTTCCAAATAACCCTTCTTCTAACCTGTATGCTCTCAACTGACATCTAACCAAACTTGCAATCACTGGATCTAGATTTAGCTTCTCAATAGCCTGGATAAGTCCATTCATGACTTCTTCATCCCTATGTCTTGATAACCCAAACAATCTAGGGTCCAAATAGCATGTTGTTGCATGTAATGGATTATGCATCATCTTCCATCTTCGATCAATTAAATCCCATATCTACTAGTAATCAACTTCCACATTATTAAAAGCACTTGCAATGGCCTCTTTGCAATGATCAATGCTTTCATAAACAAAACCCATACAAGGTTTGTCTCCATCAACCATGCGAAGCACATTAACAATTGGACCAGATATTTTTAAAGCCTTGTTTGCATTTTCCCAAAAGTCATTATTGAGCACTATTTGTTCAACATTTTTCCCCTCAGTTTCTTTTAAAAGGGTAGATCTCTCCCGCTCAGTATTGCAAAAAACAACGCTTAGGCTTGCTTCTTCCTAAACAACTCTTTTCAGAGTAATATAAAAAGTGGCAAACCTTGTATCAAAAGCCCTCAACAACCCCTTTGATGCATTCTTCCTATATATGCTCAAAGTGAGACAATGGTTGATGATGAAGTTTGCAATTGTTTTGGCTCTTCAGATTGTCTCATTGACCCAAGGAAATTTGGCTAAATCATGCAACATTAAATCCAAGAAATGAGTTGCAAAGGGATCCAATAAATGTGATTATACTTTTGCAACAACCCAATGCACCCTAGTAGGCTCGACCATGAACTGGCTCAAAGATTTAATTGCAAAACATATGTACAGCTTTACATTCACCAAATACATTAGTGACCTAATCAACTGCCGATAAATTGAGGGGTCCACAAACATCTAAATGAACAAGGTCCAAGATTCCCTTGGCCCTGTTATCTTTGCTGGGAAAATAGTTTTTGGCATACTTGCCAAGTGTGCAGTCGTTACACACCTCATGCTAATCCACGTTGCATTATGGCAACCCCATCGCTATCTCCTTGAGAATATTTAGTGTGCCATGGTTCAGATGCCCCATGTACCTATGCCATAACTCTCAAAGCTCCGTGCCTGAGTCATGGCTCTGTCTGCCAATAAGTGTTGCAGTTGTCTCAAACTACACCACTTTGCAGTCTGAGGGTTTTATAAAAGCCCTCGTACCCCTTATCCTCCAACATGGAAACTAAAATGAGTTTCTTCTTGAGCCCCGGTATGTAAAGGACATTTCTAAGAAACAGAGGGTTTCATGACTCCCTCTCAAATCTAACAATACCAATGCGCTCGGCTCGATACCTCCTGTCATCCCTCATCTCAATAAGGAACTACATGTCCTTCCCTGTCAATTTGTTGAAACAATTCTTGTTTCTCGTTGCATTGTTGTCTATGTACCATAAACTAGTGGCTACTAAGCTTTCCATGTAAGAAATAAATGAGAACTCCCTCCCAAAGTGATAAGAGAACTCGTCTATCTCTGCAGGGGCTCCTACCTGGTCCTTCTTGGACCCTTTCTTTCGACTAGGGCACTTAGTAGCATAATGTCCAACCTATCGATCCACGGAGTAGAGGAATTGGATGACTCTTTAGCCACATTTTTCAAAGCCAAATGCAAGTTACTACAAGCATAAACAAGATCTTCTAATCTTTCAAATAACAATCTATTTCTTTTCTTGGAATGAATGTGGTCAAAGGAACTCCAATTCCCTTCACATGTTGATGCACTTGATCCTTGGCTTAAGACACGAATTGCAAAATTTTGCAATTATGGTGCCCCTGATCCATAAAATTCCCACCATACTGTTGGATCACTTATGCTCCTATCATACTTTGTTGATTGTGTTCCAAATAACCCTTCTTCTAACCTGTATGCTCTCAACTGACATCTAACCAAACTTGCAATCACTGGATCTAGATTTAGCTTCTCAATAGCCTGGATAAGTCCATTCATGACTTCTTCATCCCTATGTCTTGATAACCCAAACAATCTAGGGTCCAAATAGCATGTTGTTGCATGTAATGGATTATGCATCATCTTCCATCTTTGATCAATTAAATCCCATATCTCCTAGTAATCAACTTCCACATTATTAAAAGCACTTGCAATGGCCTCTTTGCAATGATCAATGCTTTCATAAACAAAACCCATACAAGGTTTGTATCCATCAACCATGCGAAGCACATTAACAATTGGACCACATATTTTTAAAGCCTTGTTTGCATTTTCCCAAAAGTCATTATTGAGCACTATTTGTTCAACATTTTTCCCCTCAGTTTCTTTTAAAAGGGTAGATCTCTCCCGCTCAGTATTGCAAAAAACAGCGCTTAGGCTTGCTTCTTCCTAAACAACTCTTTTCAAAGTAATATAAAAAGTGGCAAACCTTGTATCACAAGCCCTCAACAACCCTTTTGATGCATTCTTCCTATATATGCTCAAAGTGAGACGATGGTTGATGATGAAGTTTGCAATTGTTTTGGCTCTTCGGATTGTCTCATTGACCCAAGGAAATTTGGCTAAATCATGCAACATTAAATCCAAGAAATGAGTTGCAAAGGGGTCCAATAAATGTGATTATACTTTTCCATAATCAACTTCCCTACACCAACATAATTTGATGCATTATCTGTAATAACATGGACCACATTTTTCTCCCCAACCTCTTGAATTGCTTCATCCAAAATTCCAAAAATAAATTTTGATGTCTTCACTCGATCCATAGCATTTACTACCTCAAGAAAAGTACCCCTTGAGGACTATAAACAAGCATATTGAAAAATGGGCGATGACACAAATATGACCAACGATCACTCAAAATTGTGCATCTTGTATGCTTCTCTTTAATCTAAACCAACTTTTCTGTCACTCTATCTCTTGTTTTATTTAGCACAGTTGTCCTTAAAGCTTCAGATTTGGGAGGAACATAGGCCTTCCCACAATCAATGGCCTTTTTAATTACATTTTTAGAATATGGACTTCTTACCACATTAAAGGGAATTGAACATGCATAAAAGAATTTTGCAATAGCATCATCAACTTCTTGTCTCTCCACAAGTTTCCAAAATTGATTTTATGTTTTGGTTCCACCTGTTTTTACTTGAGTAGAACTTGATCCACCAATGGTTGAGATTGAATTAATGGTGTTTGAGGAAGACATGGCAATCTCCCTCTCAATTTGCAGCCTCTTATTTTCTCTTTTCTCCTTTTCCATATTTGAAGTGAAATGTCCTCTCTCCACTGCGCTTTTTTTTCATCAGAGATCTTGGTGTAGCCCTCAACACCACCTCCACTTCCATTGCTAATACTGAAAAGGTGATCCACTGCTCTAGTTAAAGAGCCAGTGAAATTATGTCCACACAGCTGAGGCAAAAGATTTTCACCTCTTTTTTGACAAAATTCCATGCTACAGCAGTTGATTTTGGGGGTGTTGTTGAAATTTGAAAGTTCTGATTGTTGAAGACTAAGGTGAAACCTGAAATGTCTGCAGTTTTTTTTAATTTACATTTTAATTAGTTTTATATTTTTTTGCATAATGAAACTATAGTTTATAAAATAAATTTAAACAATCTAGATCTCTCAGGTTGAAGCCTGAGAGTCCAGACACTATATTAAAAAAACCTAAATTTTAGCCACTAAATTGTATATATTAAGTTTTAATTAATAAATAAAAATGTGCATTTTGACTCCATAGACTGCTCACTGTCATCCCCTGTCCAGGTCAGATTTGGCCCCTGAGTTTGTGACTGTGTCACTGTGTCGAGGAAGACTGTCTGCGGGTTGCGGCTTGTTGTGACACACTAATGTCGAGAACCAAGAAGTAGCAAAGTTGCGGCTTGCTTTCACATTGGGGGCTGCGGCTTGCTGTCACGCTGAGGCTTGAGAAGGAGTCCAACTGGTTGAAGCCTGAAGGTTCCACAGTCCATTGTGTCGAGCAAAAGGCAAAGCGACCAGCGAGAGGCACTCTGTAGCGAGCTCAGCGTTGAGGGTAGCGGCGACGAGCGAGAGAGTTAGGCTGAGGGTCGAGGCTTGGCTTACAAGGCGTCGTTGGTCGAGCGGGACACTAGAGACTGGACACTAGTCGACGTCGCGGGAGGAGATAAGCACAACCGCATAGCGTAGGGAGTTGGAACTTGGGTACACGTGTGACGGGCAGCGTAACGTAGGGAGTTGGGTCACGAGTGTGGGTGATTTGTGAATGGGCCGCAGACAAAACATAAATAAAAGGCAGCCTACAGGCCACAGCAAAACATAAACGATGATCGGGTACTGATATTTTTTTTTTAATTGTTAAAATTTATAAAAACGATGACCAACCTAACCCTAAGTTCCCAAATTTGAATTTTTTAAATCGAATCAAAGCGAACATAAACGAATTTTAAGTAGTTTTTTTTTTTTAGCAGTGCAAATGGGGTGGAAGATCCACCAAATGGACATGATGACAACCTTTCTCAATGGGGTTGTTGAAGAGGAGATCTATATTGAGCAACCAAAGGATTCGAGACATGTAGCATAAATACACACGTACGCTGACTCAAGAGGAAGAGACATGGATTCAACAGTTCGCAATGGTTCAGCGTCCAAGAGAAGATCAAATTGAGTGAAGGCCAAATTGCTTCAGTTTGAATCTCAGTTGCGCAGCTCCAGTTCGCATGTGTGCATAGGAGGAGAGGATTTACATTCACACATGGGAGCAAACAAGCAGATTTGTACAGCCTTTTGGCAGATCAAGTGAGCAATGATCAGATCGATTTATCTTGGAGTATTGATCAGTTTTTTTCCTATGATAAAAAGGGAGTTACCTTTGCTATAAAATTTTGAAGAAAAATTCTTTTGCTGAAGAAAATAATAAAAGGCACGCAACATTGCAGATTTTCCCCATTGTTGGGGTTTCCTAAGTATATCTTGTGTTCTATGGTTGATGTATTTGTCTTCTGATTTATTTTCTGTTGTGAATGTTAGAAAAGTCAATGTATTTATAATTTAAGTTTCCAGTGCAGCAGTTGTTTGTATTTCTGGTAATTTTTACACTAGCATTCCAAATACAGGTGGATGGAGGTGATCCTCCAGTGCTCGATCATTGACAATTTACCATCGATTTATGTTACCCTAATTCAGTCAAATTGGATTGAAAGAGTATTAGTTTTGGCCCAACACTCCACTCCCTACTTGTTTCAGCTCATATATATATATATATATATATTGGGTCACCTTCAAAAGAGAAGAGGTGGGCATGCAATAGCAAAATATCGGCATATTTGTTTGAAGTTCCACTTTCCAATCTCAGGTTGGTGGACTAAGTAATCAATCAAGATGATTGAAGATTGTTTCTGGGTCCTGTTGTAACACGAACGCACTAGCGAGCATGCACATATTCGGCAAAAAGCGGCACTCTACTATCAATTGCACTATATTTCCATCGATCAAGATTGACTTTCGTCTTGATTTATAAGGGGAATTTTTTGTTTTGTAACTATGGTGAATCAATAACTCATTGTAGTAATTTGGGCGAGGCCCAAGATCAAACCTTCCAACTTCCACTATAACATCAAGAGTATATATCCAACAGCCCACAAACCAAATATACCAATAATTTATGACTTGGAAAGAGCCAAGACATCCAAACCCCACAAAAGTAGGATCTATTCTAGGGGTCGCCTACAAATTCTTTTGAATCAATTGAACTATAGGGCAGGGACCTACCCCACCATTGGTGTCACTCCATTATAGACATTTACTTGTGCACCCCTCTACGTAATAGTTGAACAATTTTGAGGCTAGCTTCAAAGGATTACGGAAATCTATTTAGCGAGAAGGAAAATGAACAGGTTTTCAATTGATTTCGTGGTACGAAAAGATGTCCACCCAATCTATCTATTTTTATAGTTTTGAATCCTCCAATTCAATTAACACAACAAATCCAGTGAGTTATCATATTGGCCCCCACCTTTTCCCCCCACTACCACCATTGGCTGGCATGATTTCATATTGGAATGTTTGCCAGATCAAGAAACTTCGTATTGGCCCCCACCTTTTCCCCCCACTACCACCATTGGCTGGCATGATTTCATATTGGAATGTTTGCCAGATCAAGAAACTTCGTCTCTATCTACAATACATTCGACAAATCATCAAATACCAATGACTCAAAACATATTTGCATCCCCCTTGTCCACACTACCCTAAGCCCTTCTTGAAGTTGCCAAGCACATGAGGGATGATGTGTGTTTGCATGTGTCCACTACAAATTGAGACCACCTTTATATGGTGATGTTTTTGGTGGGCATGTCATGTATGATTTTATCTTATGCATTCTACATTTGGTAGATGTGAAGTGACCATTCTAGGCTCATCGAGCCCGAATGAGTGAGGGCCCATGCTACTACATTTGTGTATGTGAAGCAAAGGTTGGTCCTTCATCTATCGACCAAATAGATCAATATATAGATATATATTTATTTTTCCTTCCAATAGCATACGTTGGATGTGATCAAAGGGTGATTCAATAATAATAGGTGGGCAAAATGGCGGGCAAGAATGTGACAAGTTGTGATTGATACCTTTTTACGTCTAAGTGTGTTTGCTTGGAGGATGGCCTAGGGTGGGCCAACCACTCTTTCTTCATGGATTACCAAGCCAACATCATTTATCCCTATAGCACAAAGTACAAATGTTGTTCATATGTTCATTGCTATTTCAGTGTCCTGTTGTTAATTTTTGGCATGTTCAATGCTAAGAGCAATTTACTTCAATTTTTCATATTAGCCCAATGTCAATATTCAGGTTAGCAATCACATCAGCATGATAGTAAAGTGCAGATAGAACATAAGAATAAATAGCAGAAGACAAGCCAAGACAAGAGGACACAAGATGTGGCACTAGCCAAGTACAAACCCCAATGTGGGGAAACCCTTGATCAATTCTTCTTATATTCTTCAATAGTTCAACAGAGAGAGAGAGAGTACAAATATACAAATCTAGGATTTTATGACAGCAATAAAAAGTATATCATTATGAGTCTTCAATCATTAAGAGTGTTGTAGCATATCCCGATGCAACAATCCTTCGATTGCTAATTGCTCTAGCAACCCTAGTTAGGGCACAATATGCAGCCCTAAATTCCCTTAACTGTGATGAATTCTTGATCTGATAAGGGCACCTAAAGTTGACATAAACTTCCTTCATTCCAAACAGCCCTAAGAGCAGCCCTAAGAAATCCTTGCTATGGTGCTATGACCTGTGACCTAGCGCATAGAAACATTGTAGTAAATGTCCCCAAAACTGTTACACAAACATCATCAATGTATTATTGTGGGACTGCAAGAACTTGACTTAATGCTCGCACCCGATCTGCATATGAAATTAGCCCTACGTAGATCTGATCTAAGTCTGAGGGCAGACTTCTTCAACACACAACCTCACCTTATGACCGTGGCTCTCATTCCTTGAAGGCAGACTTTAACCCATACCTAGAACAGCCTCTACCATTGTATTGTCACCTACGGTAATCTGACCATGTTACTTTTACGCTACTTCTTGTTGTGTTGGGGTTTCTTTTGGCTACGGCTAAGGTCCCTCCTTTGTTTCGGCTAGGGTTCCCTTGCTGGGTGTGGATAGTACCCTAACGTCCCTTACTAGCTGCGGATTAGAACTGCGTATGATGCCTCCTTGATTGTGGCCAAATCTAGGCTTTGTTAACAACTGCTAGGACTCTCCATCAACTGTGAATAAGTGTCTCCTTTGCCACAGAATAAGGCCTTCACAAAACTGCGACTAGGGCTTCATTCTGAGCTGTGTATCAGGCCTTTTCTTGACAGCATATAGGAGCCTCTTTAGATTGCGTATAGGTCTCCTCTTTGAGTTGCATATAGGTCTCTCTTGACAATGGATTAGGGCACCTTTTGTTAGCGTATTAGAGCCTTCTTCAACTACAGATATAGGCTTCCTCTAGACAGCGTATAGGACCCTCCCTTTTGACTACAGCTAGGGCAACATTAGACCTTCCTTGACTGCGGCTAGGGCACAACTAAGCAGCAGTTAGGACTCTCTTTGATGGCTCTTTCCACAACGTCTTCCTTGAGAGAAGACAAACCCAAAACATGTGGAGAGAGAGATGAAGTGAGATGTGTATAACAAATGACTTGGAGCCTCCTCTATTTGTAATGCCATGTTGAGGTTGAGCTGGGGTAATTTGCTTGCTAGCCAACCTTGACAAATTGTCAAATAATACAAATAAATTCATATCTCCATAAATACATGTTGAAATCGGATGATCTTCAGATCAATCCTACACCTCTCGAAGAGAGGAATCCAGTTGTCATAAATAAGATGACCCACATGGAGTTTGGCCCTAGTTTTCAATTTTAACACTCCCTCTCAACTAGGGAGAACTCCGTATTCTAATCCATCTGCCAGTCTGTACTATCTCTGCCATCAATGCACTATTCTACTGAACTATGAAGAAGAAGTGATCGAGAATGTATCATACCATTCTCTATTGACCCGAAGTCAGTCCCATATAAAGAGTGTCTCATACCACTCTTACTTATCTGAAATCAGTTCCAAATAAAGAGTGTCTCGTACCACTCTTACTGACCCAAAGTCAGTTCCAGTTGATCCCAGATCAATATCATCCTAGCATAGGGAGTACGGTAGTACAAGATGCGTCCATCGGTAGTACTATGGTCCCTATCCTCTTTTCCCTACTCATTGGCCAGATGAGAGGTACTTCCCATGAGTCCCAGACTGCATGGGTAGGATATCTTAGCAGGGAAAGGATGAACCACTCATCTTGCCTACATGTCGCCATGGGGTATCCCAGGGGAACGCTGAACCACTCACCCTGTACACAACAAATCACTAGGGGAAGGCTGGACCACTCACCCTATGGTTGTGTCTCAACAGGAGAAGGATGAACCACTCATCCTGCCTACATAGCAAACCACTAGGGGAAGGTTGAACCACTCACCCTATGGTTTCTCATCGCTCCAAGAAGTACCCCAAGCCCCTTGGAGCTCCCATAGCCCAATACCCATATCATATAAGACCCTCATGAGAGGGTCTCTCCACAACTCCTAGTCATTCCCGGAAAGTCAAGAATTTGACCTTTCCCTGGGGCTTCGTTAGAATATCGGCGACCTGCACATTTGTCCCAATGTGAAGGAGCCTTATTGCTCCTCATTGTACCATATCCTGGATAAACTGGTACCTAATATCTATGCGCTTGGAGCGATCATCAAATACGGGATTCTCTGATAATTGGATCACAGTGGTATCCAGCACGTGTCCAGACAGCTCACTGAAGAGCTTCTTCGACCAAACAGCTTCACACGAGTCCATACTCGCAGTTATGAATCAGGCCTCAGCGGTGCTCGAAGCAAACGACTTTTGCTTCCTACTCATCCAAGGTATCAAAGCAGAACCCAAAGAGAAACAACACTCATAAGTGCTTTTGCGATCCACCATACTACCTGTCCAATTAGCATCAGAATAACCATGTACCCTCACAATTTTGGTAGTGTATCTCAGTCCATGAGTGATTGTGCCCCGAAGATATCTCAAAAGATTCTTGGCACCAATCCAATGTGAGTGATGAGGCTCAACCATATATCGTTTCAACATGCTAACTGCAAAACATATATTCGGACAAGAGTTCACCAAGAACATCAATGCTACTATGGGTTGACGAAACTCAGAGGTATTTCCCAAATCAGGTCCGGCAGCACTACTGCATAACTTTTAAAGTTAAGCTCCATCGAGGTAATCACAGGGTTGCAGTTCACCATTCCAAATTCGGAATCCAACTCCATCTTACGTTTGTAAATGAGAGGGTTTGTACCTGTTAGAAAGAGGTCGTCTATATAAAGCACCAATATGAGAGATCTATCATTTTCAACCTTAAGGTAAAGGTTCAGATCGGCTTCACTCCTAGTGAATCTTAGCTTCATTAGATAGCTATCGATCCTCTCATACCAAGTCTAGGGTGCCTGCTTCAAACTATAGAGTGCTTTTTTAATCCTGCTTATATGAGATTCCTGATCATGATCCTCAAGCCCCTCAGGTTGTTCCACATCTATGGTCTTGCTATTAATTGTATGTTTTCCCCGGTACATTCCAGACATATTCCTTCATGCTCTTCTTTGAACTCGGGCATCCCTGTCACCATCTATCTCACATCAAGTAGGGCCTCACAATGAAGATGGGCAAACTTTCGGTGCCATAGTTCAGTTTGATGAGATGTGTCGCAAGACATGGCCCCCAATGGACTTCCAGCAACTTGATATGAAGTGCCAAACCCGAACCCAAGAGTAAAAGCATCTTTAAAATTCCTTTTCCAAACACATAGCTTTCCATCAATGAATGCCACCTTGTAACCTTTGTCTTCCATTGCCTAAATTGACACTAGGTTCTTCTTGAGATTAGGTGCATATAGAACTTCTTGTAGATGAATCATGTTACCCTGATTCAATTGAAGGGTAACATTCCCTACACCCTTTACAAGATAGGTGGCATCGTCTCCAAGAATAATCTCCAAGTTTGTCTCCTCCTCTATCAAATTAGAGAGAGTTTCCTTGTATCTGGTAAAGGGCCTTAAGCACTACTATCAATAAACCAAATTCCCGAAGTGTCCGAAGGAGAGGTAGTGGAGAGGACCACTATAAGATAATACTCCTTTTGCTTATCAGAAACAACATTTGATTCTTCATACTTGGAGTTCATGGCTTTCTTGGAGGGTCGACCATTTCCTTGATGTCCTGCATTCCTTTTTCCTTTGCCATTGTACCTGTCATTCCTTCGATCATTGTTGTTGAAGTTGCCCCTAAAATGATTGTGATCATCATCATGTGATGTGTCCCTTCTATTTGGACACTCCCGCGCATAATGGCCAAACTTATTGCAAGCAAAGCATTTGCCCTTCCTTCCACTCTTAGGTCCGAGCTTTCCATTGAAATGACCTTTAGAACCTGCATTATTTCTCCTTTTGGCATAAGCAGAGAAAGCAATGGGGTTGCCTCCATTAGAAGGCATTTCTTGCTCCACCATTCTAGTTTCTTCTTGAATGCGTGTCGACATCAATTCTTCAAACCCCAAAATTCAATCATTATTGAGAATAGTGGTTCTAAATATATACCACTCGGATGGGAGCCCTCCAAGAGAAGTGATAATCAGTTCCTTGTCAGATATGATTTCTCCAATCGATAGAAGATCATTCTTGATCTCAGTGATCCTTAAGAAGTAGGATTGAATATCCTTGCCCTTGCCCTTCTTAATATCCTTCAAACTTATTTTTGAGGAACAAAATTTGATTTGCATCACTAACCTTGAACATGCTTACCAATCTGCCATAGATCTCCTTGGAGGTGTTTAGATCGGAGATGTAGGCCACCAAACGCTTGTCAATGGAATCTCTAATAATCTTCTTCGCTTTGACTTCACCCTTGGTGTACTTGTTCTTTGTAGCAGCTGGTGCATTTGATGGAAGCTCAAGGATTTTACCCTTCACATAATCCAGCACTTCTTGTTCTTCCAACGTCAGATCAAGAGACATCTTCCATCCATGATAGCCAAACCTTTCTCCCTTTAGCCAGGTAGTAGGATGAGGAACCCATTGAGCCTTTGACCTTGTCTAACTGTCTTCGACGATTGCTCTTTCACTCTTGCTTGGGCTTTGTCTTCACCTCAACTCTGATACCATGTTAATTTTTGGTATGTTCTATGCTAAGAGCAATTTACTTTAATTTTTCATATTAGCCCAATGTCAATATTCAAATTAGCAATCACATCAGCATGATAGTAAAGTGCGAATAGAACATAAGCATAAATAGTAGAAGACAAGCCAAGACAAGAGGACACAAGATGTGGCACCAACCAGGGACATACCCCCATGTGGGGAAACCCTTGTATCAATTCTTCTTATATTCTTCAATAGTTCAGCAAAGAGAGATAGTATAGATATACAAATTTGAGATTTTATGACAGCAGTAGAAAGTACATCATTATGACAGCCTTCAATCATTAAGAGTGTTGTAGCATGTCCTGATGCATCATTCCTTCGATTGCTAGCTGCTCCAGCAATTCTAGTTAGGGCACAATATTCAGCCCTAAATTCCCTTGACTGTGATGAATTGTTGATCTAATAAGGGCACCTGAAGTTGACTAACTTCCTTCATTCCAAACAGCCCTAAGAGAGCAGCCCTAATAAATCCTTGCTATGGTGCTATGGCCTGTGGCCTAGCACATAGCAACATTGTAGTAAATGTCCTCAAAACAGTGACACAAACATCATCAATGTATTATTGTGGGACTACAAGAACTTGACTTAATGCTAGCACCCAATCTGCATATGAAATTAGCCCTATCTAGATCTAATCTAAGTCTGAGGGCAAACTTCTTCAACACACAGCCTCACCTTATGACTATGGCTCTCCTTGAAGGCAAACTTTAACCCATACCTCGACAACCTCTATCATTGTGTTGTCACCTACAACAATCTGACCATGATGCTTTTACGCTACTTCTTGTTGTGCTGGGGTTTCTTTTGGCTGTGGGTAAGGTCCCTCCTTTGTTGCTTCTAGGGTTCCCTTGTTGGCTATGGATAGTGACCCTAACGTCCCTTACTAGCTGCGGATTATGACTCCATATGATGCGTCCTTGACTACGGCCAAATCTAGGCTTTGTTAACAACTGCTAGGACTCTCCATCAACTGTGAATAAGTGTCTCCTTTGCTGCGGAATAAAGGCTTCACAAAACTGCGGCTAGGGCTTCATTCTGAGCTGTGTATTAGGCCTTTTCTTGAAAACGTATAGAAGCCTCTTTAGCCTGCGTATAGGTCCCTCTTGACAGTGGATTAGGGCACTTTTTGTTAGCGTAATAGAGCCTTCTTCAACTACGGATATAGGCTTCCTCTAGACAGCGTATAGGAGCCTTCCTTTTGACTGCTGCTAGGGCAGCATTAGACCTTCCTTGACTATGTCTAGGGCAGCATTAAACCTTCCTTGACTGCGTCTAGGGCACAACTGAGCAGCAGCTATGACTCTCTTTGATGCCTCTTTCCACAAAGTCTTGCTTGAGAGAAGACAAACCCAAAACATTTGGAGAGAGATATCGAGTGAGATGTGTGTAACAAATGACTTGATGCCTCTATTTATAATGCCCCACGTTGAGGTTGAGTTGGGGTAATTTGCTTGCTGGCCGATCTTGACAAATTGTCAAATAATACAAATAAATTCATATCTCCATAAATACTTGTTGGAATCGGATGATCTTTGGATCAATCCTACACCTCTCAAAGAGAGGAATCCAAGAAAAATATCAGTTGTCATAAATAAGATGACCCACATGGAGTTTGGCCCTAGTTGCCAATTTCAACACCTGTTTATATGAAGCTCCCTATATATACATTATAATGGACGGATGGAACCAACCCATTCGATTACAGCGACTATCCCTACAAAAAAGCTTATATCTCTGCGGCATGAAATGCGCCACTCAGTGTTGTTCTTTTCCTTTGTCGCGCTCTAGCCTTCGATATACATACATACAGCTTGAGTGGGCCTAATGGTTAAGAGCATGTGTTTTCTCCTAAGAGGTCATACGTTCAAAACTGGAGGGGGGTAGAGTATGTATGCCTTCGTAGACTTAGCAGTCAAATAGTTGTGCGGAGGTGGGTGCCTTGTCCCACAAACAAGGGGGTCTCATACACCTATTTGGTGTCTGGCTTGGCCGTGACCTTAAAAATGGATATATATATATATATATATATATATTCTTTGTGTTACTAGTAAGCAATGGGTAAGTAGCAAAGCAATCGATCTGAAGAGTTCTATTTTTGTTCTTTCTTTCTAAAGTAAGAAGACAATATTGATTAGGGTAGCAGGACCATAGAGAGACCACTAGATACTTCACTTAGTGAATCCAAGTTTGTGTTAATCAAAGAAGTGGTAAGAAGTGGTGTGTTTGAATCAAAGTGTGTTTAGGGCACATGCACGCATCAAACAAAAGTGTTTGTGTCCTATCTATTTATGCACTCCTATGTGTCAAACTATAGTCTACATGTCATTAGGGTAATTCGGTAGGTGCCCTATGGCGCAAACTCACAACACTGGTTAAACAAATTTTTGAGATTTGAGAGTAACCATGGAGTCACTCGTAAAAACATCAATCTATGCCCTCAAGCTCATCACTTCTTTCAACAGAAACTCACTACTAAATGTAATAAATGCCAATTGAAACCAACTTCTAAACCCTCTTGGTGACAAATAAGTGAGACAATGGACTTCCTCCCATAGGCCGCCAAACACCACGTCTCTACGAGATATCAGAGGCATTGTACTATACAAAGGACTACCCACTAGATTAGCTTAAGCAACCAAAGATCAAAAACAAGCCCCACGTCTCTACGAGATCTCAGAGGCATTGTACTATACAAAGGACTACCCACTAGATTAGCTTAAGCAACCAAAGATCAAAAACAAGCCCCTTCCAGTCTGGGTACTCTACAGAGGACATCATCAAGGTCAACATTAGTCCCTTCGTAGTGATGGAAGGGTCAAAGGGTTTTTCCCCTCAGCCTTATATATTAGGAGAGAAAATTCATTTCACTCTATAGTTCACCTAGGATTGTAGAGACAAGGCCTTATGCTCAAGGTACCCTCTAGAGGACATCATCAAGTTCCACATTGACGCTTTAAAAATGATAGAAAGAGACAATGGTTCTTCTTCCTCTTCCTCTACTATTATTTCCAACACTGATGTTAAAGTTGCACTAGGACCTTGCAACTCTTAGGGTTCTCTAATGTATTTGGATCCTACTAGTCCCTTTTATTGTTGTGTATTTTTTCCTGATTTTGCCAGCGTTTCAGCTTTTAGGAGTGTCCTTTCTTTCTCATCATTTAGCTTTTAAGAAACCCTCCCATAGTCAATTGATGATTTATTATATCCTCTAATCTCATTGAATTTTTCTTAATCATAAACGTATCTTGTCATTCATTCCAAGCTATTCCAAAAAATATTAATGTTTCTCAGTTTTCTTACAATTAATGAAAATGTGTATTTGTTCAGAACAAAGGAAACAAAATACATGGCTTTGTAAAATTTTGGAGATTACTAGAAATAACCACATTCAGTCATGCCGCTATGTTTAAATTCTCACTTCGTTGACACCGATATGCGAGAAAGACCATCAAACCATTAGTTCTTGGCATGGAGACAAAATCCACTCCAAAATACATAGTTTTGTAAAATTTTGGAGATTACTAGAAATAACCACATTCAATCATGCCGCTATGTTTAAATTCTCACTTCGTTGACACCGATATGCTAGAAAGACCATCAAACCATTAGTTCTTGGCATGGAGACAAAATCCACTCCAAATAAAAGACTTGCCGTGCTATCTCAATATATTAAAACAAAAGGTCACAAACAATTATTCAAAATTCCTAGATTGTTGTAATCA
The DNA here is from genome assembly GCA_000404065.3 of Pinus taeda. NCBI lineage: Eukaryota > Viridiplantae > Streptophyta > Pinopsida > Pinales > Pinaceae > Pinus > Pinus taeda. Next base: position 161,380 of record APFE030547163.1, read on the forward strand.
CCAACAAAATGATAAGGAGTTGTGTCATGACCAGTCAATTCTAATAACAGTTTTGTGAACAATCCTGCTTCAAGTAATTATACTGTTCGCACAATTCAAAAGAATCCGTCTCAAAATTATCAGCATGCACATTGTTTCCATATTTCAAAACAACTGAAGCAATGTGACCTCATCTCAAAACAAACGATTTTAGTCGGATCACAACATCACATGTCATTAATTAAAAAAAATCCTAATACCATTTAATAGTGCGGTTTGAAAGAATGACCTGAAGTTCCTGTTTGGCTGCAGATACCAGGAGGACCTGTCCTCAGCAAAGATACTGACACTTGCTCTCAAATAGGAGTTGAATAATCACATGAGAAGAAACCTGCAGTATACATCCAAGATAAACCTGAACAATATACTCGATTCAGCGCAGTTGGATAAAAAATATTCAAATGGTGGTAGGATATAATAACTAAAAAATTTAGATTGATTTTCAGATTTCCATTGTACCGTGAGATTACAGTATTGTAACAGTGCATGAATGGAAACAGCTTATTTTGCGCGAGCCGCAGTAAGAACAGAGACCCACGAACAGTCTGCTCCGCTCGCTTCAGGTTATGCACATAGAAGAGTGTAGCAGTAGCTGACTTTAGGCCGAAAGTAATCACAAAAAAACAGAAAGCGAAGGGCCCATTTCCTCTTGAACATATTACAATTATACCTCAACGGGTCCTGATAACTTTATAATGAACATCAGCATTTGTGTTGTTGAGCTTGAAGCACTTCAGTTCCTCAGTCACCAATCCAAGAAGTAGAATATGACGCCATCTCTGCTATTTGAACCCCCATTTATATGCCTCCAGATCCAAACCATTTCAACGGAGAATATCATGTACCCCATGTTTCACAGACACTGGCATTCACAAGTGCCAGTATTCGAGCCTTGTGGGTTGCAGAACACGTTCAAAGAGAAATGCCAAAAAACAAACACTTTGTGTAAAAGCATTGGAAACTCTCCATGGAGGAGGTGATGAAGGAGCTCAAATTCAGACACACTAAGACTAAAGCCTCATGTTATACAGCTACATAAGAGTGAAAGCCCTAATGACAATGTCAAACCCCAAAGACACTAACTCAATGTCCCTCTCAATGTTTTTTGAATACAGAATAAAACATATGCTTTCTAATTCCTAGCATGCTTGAAAACACCCACGACAGCCACCCAGCTCCAAATGAGTCCTCTCCTGAAGCTCCTTAATCTAAATTTTAAGTGGAAACGTCCCTTTCTAGAAGGCCTCTCAGCATTTCTCAGTATTCGTCCATCTCCCAATTAGAGCTGATCAGCAAACATCCTGCACAACCCATTTAACCTTAAAATGCACATTGTCCAATTCATCGAGCAGAACAGAGGAGGACCCTGTCAGCTTCCTCTTATCAATCACTTCGTCTTAAAAAAATTGGTCTGCAAAGTGAGCATTGAATCAAAACCCCACAGACAAAAATTAGCAACAGCGTTGATTCCATAAATATGGCAGCCAACGGGGAACCAGAATTCTCCTCGTTTACCCTAATCACAGAACTACAATTACCTAGCCTGTCTCTCTGCTGCCATTGTCTATGCAGCTGTTCATCTTTCTCCATTATGGTTTCAAAGTTCAATGAATTCGCAACTAATGTGTTTGAACCTGATTAAATTGTTCTGGTCGATGCATTCCTTAGTAGCGCCACTCAGCTCCTTAATCTGAACTTAACGTGTAAACATCCGGTTCTATTAACGTGTAAACATCGCTCTGGTCGATGCAATCCTTAGTAGTGCCACTCAGCTCCTTAATCTGAACTTAACGTGTAAACATCCGGTTCTATTAACGTGTAAACATCGCTGTCTATAAAAGAAATTTTGAAATAGATAAAGTTAACTTTACATTTTTCCGCCTGTAGCTTTTGGCTTGTTTGTGTTAAAAAGAAAGGGAATAAATCCAACCTATTTTGCTTGTTTGTGCTCAAACAAAAGGAATAAATCCAACCTATGCAAGTATGTTAAGTCTTTTTTTGTTTGTTAATATTATTTTGTGTTTTTAGTAGATCATCGATAAAAAAAATTATTGTTGTGTAGGGATAGTCGTTTTTATTGTTGTGCAAGGATTGGAAGTTGTTATAGTACTAGTTTCACGTATTTATTAAAAAATCGTCATAAACCATCAAAAAATATATATATAAATAGTTGATATTAAATTATATAAGTTACTAAATTATATCCAAAATGGGTTTATATATTGATTGGATCAATAGCTGTTAAACACAAAGTCTTAACATCACAAGTTGACAAATCATACTGTCTCAACTACCTCCAGCTTTGAATTACCAATTAAGTCAAAATGCACTACAAAACATTCCATTGAACTCTATCGAGGAGTACACATATCCCATCAAAGAGTCGCCCACTGATTTCCACTTTTCCACTGAAGCCACAATCCCATTGTTGGGTAATACTTGCACAAGAAGAGGTGAAATGTGTGTCAATCATATCTACATGTGTGTTTACCCATTCAACCTATTGAAGAAAATAAATGACACCATTCAATTCAGGGATTAGTTCAAAGGATGCAATAAATGACACCAACCTTTTCAATTCAGGTATTAAACACACCAGCCCTTTCAATTCAGGGATTAAACACAGGAAAGCACAAGGATCAACCATGAAAGTTTTTCAGCCATTGGATCATGTACAAATCAACCGAGAACACACATTTGAATTTGGGAGATGGCAATCCATGCCAATCTTCCCTACCAATTAAATTCTAGATCAAAAAACTATAAAACATCAACCCTTACTGATTTTCATTTGAAACATTCATTCTCCTCATCGATTGCTGGAGACATACAATCAGAGTGTGAGCACAAAGTTACGTCTCTTTATCACTTGTATATGCTTATTAGAAATTCTCTTTTAATTGTTAGATTATCACATTAAGACGAGAAAACTACAAGATTGAAAGAGCAGGACTACAAGGAATTAGACAAATTTGCTAACAATGAGATTAGTTGGTCAAATGCAATAAAAGATATGCAATGCAATTTGCAAGAGAGAGATACTTATACAGTGTAATTATGCAAAATGAGATGTAACAGAGATCATTTATTTCATTTTTGCCTCAGGATGTGCTTTAAGGCTCGAGATCTTGTATTTGAACCCACCTCGCTCTCCTTATGTCAAGCAAGTTATTCCTTCCTCGACGATATGGGCCCGATGTAACTACTATTCGTTCAGGCTTGTTGCTCAATACAATGAGTCTGTTTGAACCCCAATCCATTCATAGTCTAATAACCTTGTGTTAGTCTATCTATTACTTATGAACTTGCTTTAAGGCTGGATTACAAAGCTATAAAAGATAGCATCTAGAGACTCTAGAGGACCAATGAGCAGTAAAACGTTGATGAGAGATGCAATGAGGTAGTTAGTATCCAAGAAGGCTATCCTATCCTTGACTAGGCTATGGAGAAAAGCCAACAACAATGCCAATATGCTAACTCAAGAAAGTACTAGTCCTTCAATGTACCACTGTTGATGAAACATGAATTGTTGTAGCTTACTAGCAAGTATATATCACTCAATTAAATGATGAGATCAACCCTTAAATCATTCTCAAGATGCAAATAACCATACCCAAGTTTAGTAACCGATTTCAATGCCACTGTAACCTCAAATCTGACCCCCGCAATTTAATATCAGACTACTATAGCAATGATATCGGTCCATTGTCAACAAGATTGGTTAAGCAAGATTCGAGGATAGAACACTTAGTAACCTCTATGATTAATATGCAATAAATTTTAATTTCTTTAGGCTTGTTATGTGATTAGCCTTTCTATGCAATGCTTCAGACCTTATCTTTTTCGACAGTCTACACTAGATCATTGTTGAGGAGAAGTAAGCTTACAAGTAATTGAAAAAATACAGTCCAAACATCAATAACATGTAGCAGACCTTAGAAGATCCTCCAGCCTAGACAAATCAATCAAATAAGTACCACAACCATGCAAGAGAAAGCTAGAAAATTGATTAAGGATTTTGTGAGTTATATATGATATGATTTAATTATTCCAAGCCTCTTATAATATGAAGTTTTATGTGTGAAAACCCTTCCAATTATGAGTTTCAGATCAGAGATGTATTCATACACCCATAAGGCTCACGTTAAGGAAATATTAGATTGAAGTTACAGTATATAGATAAAGCACTGATTGTTGTTGCTCATTGATTACAAACGCCAATGAATTACATTATTTATTAATACTACATTGACATGGTATTATTAATTCTATACTTATTTGCAAGAGTTATGTACCTGTAATTGACTAGAGGCTTAGTGAGTTTTGGTTCTTTTGGCCTTTAGCAATTAGGGTATAATGAGTAGCGAGTTGGGATTGTTGTTTGGTTAGATTAGTAGGTCTAGTTGGGTCAATGTCGAGATCAACAATTTTGTTTTTGGATCAGGCATTTCATGCTTGTATACCTTGAAAATATACATCAAATTCCATGCAATAAGCCTATTTTTCACTAAGAAAATTCCAGTGCATGAATGATTGGTGATCCACTAAGAAAAATCAACATTTTTTTTTAAATCAAAATTTCGTGGTAAATATGCAGGTTGTTGCAACCATGCCAATAGTTTCTATTGCAGATCATACAAGGAATAAGACGAGGCGAGGTACGAGGGGGGGCCAACTGCGATCTAGTTCATCGGATGAGGACAGGGGGGTGATGTGAATGCTACCAATGCTCCCAGCAATGTCGTTGAAAATGACACTGTGGTGGCAGATCATGTTATCCCGCCATCAACCACAGAGTCACCTTCAACCACAATGCAAGGTTCAATTTTATTAAAGAAAACCAGTGCCATAAGAGTCTGGACAAAGTAAGACATGGTAGTTGCAATTGATGACATCGATTTTAAGGGATATTCAATCCATGCCTCTACAAAAAAACATGGTATTGTTGCCTCTAACAGACATTGTTGGATAAATGGGTTGACTAATACAAAGCGTAGAGGGCTTGTTACAGTTATGACTGAAGAGGAGGACGAGGTGGTTGAGTGGTGTAAGCAGATGGGCCAATTGGGACATGGGTTATCGCTTATACAACTTAAATCCACAGTAGCTCAAATCTGTCAGGGGAGGCAAAACCCCTTCAAAGATGGGCTTCCTGGTAAATCTTGGTGGATTGGGTTTAAAAAAAGGCATCTGAACCTTGTGTTACGTACAAAGACAAGGCTTTAAATATACGCCCTGCAATTGTGTCCAAGTTCTATAACACTCTTTCTGTTGTATATGAGAAACACTCATATGACCCAGACCATATATGGAATTGTGATGAAACAAGCTTACTGGCAGGAAGGAATTATGTTATGTGGGTAATTTCCAAGAGAGGAAGCATAAATGTGCCTAAGATTTTTCCTAAGATCAGAGAGTGGATCATTATTCTTTGTTGTGTCAATGCAATTGGTTCTTCAGTCGTGGGATTTTATCTATTCAAAGGTAAAACTCAACTAAAAAGCTATATGTAGAATTGTGAACCAGGTGCATGCATGGCTGCACATCCCCATGCATGGATGAAAAAGGAACTATTCCTGAATTGGCTTTGTCACTTTACTGCATATGTATTATTACCGCTCAAACTAGCATGGATCCTAAACGGGCAATTGCCAGGACAAGGGCAACAATGGAGACTTAGCAGCCCACTATCACCTCAGTTAAGGCTCCCTACTCTTTACAGACTTTCACCGATGGGATGAGGACTGGTATATATGGATTCACAAATGAAGGATAAGTCAATGAAATGATGTGGAGTGACCCAAACAATCCCTTTCCTGAAAGAGTTAGAAAGATAAGGCTTGCTTGATTTCTAAGCAAGGTACAATGTATTATAGGGAAAGGAAGGGAGGATTTATCAGTTAAGTTTATGGGATATGAATTATTAAGGAACTTCCCAATCCCTAAAATCCTTATTGTAATTGGTATCCCGGATGGTTCTTGAAGAATTGTGTTTTCAAAGGAATGGGACCACATGGGACCAAGTGGACCCGGTCTAGGATAGGAGGAATGAGTATGGAAACCAATGATGTTCTTACCCTAGACAAGGTGGGGAAAGGATCAAAGAAAGAATTTTCACTTGAAGGTGTTGAATTGATCCTATGAGGCACTAACTTTGGAGATGTTAAGGAAAAGTTTGATCCCAGAGCTAGGGCTTGGATTTTCTCCCAACTCCACCATCAGAATGGCTTCAAACTTGGAGTGGAGCTTGAGGAATCACCAGCGCAGGAGACCCTAGGAGATCGAACATTTTGGAGGGCTAGCTTGTCGGGAAATTAATGCCCTAGGTGCCCCAACTTGGCTAGACCTGAAAGAAGGTGAAAGGGTGTGATTTTTGGTGACCACCTCTTGGTAGATCAGTGCCTTAGTCTTGGGACAATGGAATCTATGATGAAATATGAGTAGGATTCTTGATTCTTAGTCAAGGAGGCCTCAAGACCACTTCACTAGCCTTCTAGGTCAAGGAGAAGCAATCTTGCAACGAGATGGCTTATCAAGGTGAAATTATTTGATAGAATTACCTTTAGGAGATTATGTTCACATTACATGGCCCATACAATGAGAGGTGTTATAATAGAGACACAATTCCATAATTTTAAGCAGTAAATGCATGAAGCAATTTGCCCTAGAAAATAGCGAAAATCCCAGTACAATGTATATGACAATGTAAAACACGAATAAATTTAAAAGCATGTGCTTACATGTAACAAAGTATAGCCAACCATCCACAATTGACAAAAGAGAAGCTCCAAGATAAGATAGACCAATATCCACACATCAAAATTCATCCATAAAACTCCAATTCATCCTCTAGAAAAAGTGAGAAATTCTCAAGAGAGAGAAGAGATTCAATCCAAAGTGATGATGAGCAAATGAGATCATCTCACTTGTATTTATACAGAAATTAGAAGTTCGAATTAGCCTCCTTGGCCTACATAAGCCCCAAAAATAAAATAATGTTCTAATAATTCAACTTTTGGTGACAAACCCACCAAACTAGCTAATATATGAAAGAATCAACCTCTCAAGTGGTCAAATAATAATCTATGCATGCTAGAGGGCCCTCTAAGAGGCCTAATGAGGTTCATGGGTACCACAATGAAGAGTAGGACCCTAAAAAGCAATGGACAAGGGGTTGGGCCCTTGTAATAACCTGTGGTGCTCCAAATGAGATGTGGGGGTACACAAGTGTCCTCATGGGTCTACAAACAAATCAAAGATGCATGTAGATCACTTGCAAGGGCTAGGATGATGGTGTAAGTGGTGCCACACCAGCGTGTAAGTCCTCGATCATCTGCCAAGTGTATAATGCAAATCTGGGGCCAATTGCGCATGATGGGTCAGGTGCATCTTCCTCATCCAATAAGTGAACCACGAGCAACCTCTGAATGGATGTGGGGACCCATGGAGTGCAATCTGTTGTTGTGGAGGCCCATGGCTCTCGATACACACCCTATATGTGCCAATGTAGCCCTCTAAAGGAAACCATCTACAATCCTGCATAAGATCCAATGCATCCCGTAGCCTTCCAGTACAAGAATTCATTAGAGAAATTGAGTAAATAATCTTACCGGTCATGAACCATAGGTGGGGACTTCATAATGGCCTGCTCTTCCATAATGGGTTTCGGGGTGTGCCAATGTCTCCTAAACTTCAAATGGGGTTAACCAATAATCCTATTAGGTGGTTTCAACTTTTAAAGGGGATAATATAGTCAAGGTACATCCTTCAAAAGGTGGTGGCATGTGACAGATAGGTGAATGAAGTAGGGGATGAGAAAGCGCAGCCCTGGGTCACATGCTGGGGTACAAGGGTAGCTAATAAGAGCGAAGCCCACACTTAGGTTTATAACGTATATGAGGGAGCAATCGTGCTACATGAGGTGCCTTGGCCTTGATTTTTTCCACCCTTCTTTATATGCCTTTTGCCTTTTTATGATTTTCTTTGATTAACTGCTCGAGGCTCAAGGAGTAAGAGCATGATGTATAAGATATAGCATTGAATACCCCCTTTTATGGGTAGGGCGGTTTATTGCCCACCAGGGGTTGAAAAAATCATGGGTTCCTATATGATGAAGGAGGTTTATGGAACTTGTAGGAACCAGGGTGATGGCCATGATGATGGGGTAGAGCTTATGTATCGGACTTTGCCCACGTGCTAAATGTGTTTGTCCCGACCATCTTTTGCATTTTGTGGTACATTTTCCTGTTGAATGTGGCCAAATATGCTCATGAGGGCTTCACTGGGGTAGCAATACCATACCACGTGCATTCATATTGGGGGATATATATTGAGGAAAAAATTACATAATATATTGAGCATATAATAGGGGGTTAAGGTTTTTTTATATTGGCAAGTATTAAAAATTGAACTCAAAGTTAATGAGAACATGTATTGGGTTCGTATTGGTAGGGGATTAAATAATGTGATTTTCATAGGTATTTTCCAATATGTAGTCCAATAAAAGGTATTGTTTAGTATGCCACGAATGCACGTGCTATGTCAGAGGTTCATTGAGTGAAGCCCCTATGGATATGCTTTTATCTTTCTTTCTAGCTGCATCAACCTCCGGGCGTCATTCCAAGCCATGACCCAAGGTGTGGGCAAGGGGAAGGGGCAAGATAACCCTATGTGGACACAGGTGGGAGAAATGATGAATGGGGTAATAGTGAGTCAAAGAGGATAATATAAGTGGATAAGAAAGCGAGACCATGCAACCCAAATTGGGGTTTCCCATGAAATACCATCCCTAGTGCCAAATGGTCAATAAAAGAGATCCAATGGGACTAGAATCAAAGGTTAATATCCAAAAGGGGTCTAGGGGACAAGAGCACATACCTAGCCCATTATTTCGGTCGAATCCCACCATTAATCCATGCCCAAAAGTGTCCATAATAAGAAAACTACAATACTCAATTTCCAAAAGACAAGGCATACCTTTAGATTTGGGAGGCGCACCTTCAAACATACGATCATGGTAGATGGGAGAGGGACCACATGGTTGAATCAGGTGGCAGAGAAATGGCACAATGAGCTAGATGGTGGCTGTAAGTGGCTGCTAACTTCCAACTGAGGACCATCTTGGAGAAAAAAAAAATCTCCTAGGGATATTACCCACAAAATTGTGGGTAACATTTGGCTCCAACTGGGACATGATCTCTCAAAGAAGTGGGCAAAGCTACTCGAATGGGAGGTCATGAGAACTCTAACAATCTCTTCATTATTGTAGACCTGTCATCTGCTGATCAGGTGATCATGTCCTAAGTGGAGAAAATGCTCAAAATTGGTTGAAACCAGAACAACAGGATAGGCCTCGTCGATACAATCCTATAGCCTTGAACGACACTCAAATCCGACACTCTATATGAAAGTTATTCAAGTTTGAAAAGTCACAATTCCATGCAAAAGTCCAGTTTAACTTGGGTTGACATTGAATAATTATTTAAAAAAAAAAAGAGAATATTTCAGGAATATTCCTCAAAATATTTTGGGAATATTCCTCGAAATATTCTTTGGAATATTCCACAGAATATTCTCTGTTGACCAATCTGGAGCTGACACGTGGCCTGCCCGGAGGCCACCACGTGGCCCCAAGACTGCAATTTATTATGGTAAAATTTTTGGCACTTCGCAGGAATCGACCCCAGGTCAGGTGGTCACCAGCCCACCCACAAAGCAGATCTTAACAATACATGGTCTTAGCGCATATTTGAAGTTTGTCAATGGTTAAGTTTGGGGCGGAAAGGGGCCAGCCCCCTATCTATAGAGCCAAGGCTCGAAATCGCGGGTTAACATGGCGGATAAACTTCGAACCCGACGGTTAAGGTTGACAGGTTGCATGTTCACATTACACAGTGGTGGTCACGATTTAATGTCACGATTTCATAACCTTGTTTGTGAGAATAATTTCGGCAAAATCACATAAAAAATCATTTGTCGACGCGTTTCGAACCAACCAGTGTGGTTCATCGTCAGGACAAGTTGAAGATCCAATCTGAGCGATGAGTTAAATAGGGGGGACAGCAGGCCATTCCAACAACTAAATTTGACTGAGTAACGGTTAAATGGGACCTCTAACAGCTAGGTTAGACCAAGCCCAAGGGGAGGGACCTAAATTTTATTTAATTATTTTATTTATCTATTTTTTATTTTATTTATTATATTATATTATAATATTATTTATTAATGTTAATATTATACTAATATAATATTATCAATATTAATATATTTATTTACCATTATATAATATTAATTATTAAATAAATATTATTTATTTAAATAATATAGATAATATATGGTAATATATTATTATATACCCATTATTTTATTATTAAGGTAAGATTTAAATCTATAACTTAAATAAATTTAATATTATTTTATTTATATATTTATTAATATTAATTTTTACTATTATGATAAACTAATAAACTATAAATACTATCATTATTATTAAGATATAGTAGTTAATAATATTATCATTAATATTAACTTTTGGCTAATATTACTAGCTCATAATCTGAGTAATAATTTTTATTTTTAAGGACTAATATTATTATTAATGGGGCTATTTTTGTATTATTTATAAAAGTTCATGTTATAACTTTATCATAAGGTTAATTTCATTTTCTTAATAGGGATGACGGCTGGAAGATTAGTAATTGCTGGATCCCAGCCCTGTCTTCCTAGCCTCCTCATTCCTGCTTTTCTTGTGTTTCGTGTTATCCTTTATCCTCCCTTAATCCGGTTTGAATTATATAATTAATAATAATGGAATCTTTTATTTTGCATAGTAGAATTTCCAAGCATCGGAGCTTGTAATGTGAACCTCATCTTCGATGAGACGATCGCGGGACCCTGGAGCAGTGCGGCTGACCTGCGCATTCCCACAGCCTTGCTCTAAGGACTGGACTGCAGTGCTCTGAGCCTTGGCCCCAGCCATGGCCCATTTAGACTCTCCTCAAGAGGATCCTGAGAAAGCTTTCTCAGATCTGGTAAAATCTCTCCCTCCTCTGTGCCCTAAACCTGCAACTTCGAAATTTGTAAAGAAACTTGACATTCTTCAGGAAGTACAGCTTCCACCAACTCTTCCTCGCATGACAGCTCTCTCTTTGGCCGAGAAAGGACTTATTGGGAAATTTACTGGATTATGGCCATCACCAAGAACTGTGCAAAGATGGGTTGAACGCAACTGGTCTGATAAGATCCCCGGAAAAATATCAATAAGATTTTGTGGGAAAGGCTATTACACATTCCATTTCGAATCCAAAGCAGACAAGGATCTAATCTTCAGAAACAGACCTTACTTCATGGATTCACGAGCCCTTTACCTCAATAAATGGACACCAGACTTTGATCCGGAGCTGGATATTCCCAATGTTGTTCCAGTCTGGGTTCGCCTTCCCCATCTTCCACTACATTGTTGGGGAGACGAATCGGTCAAGGCAATAGGAAATGCGGTAGGCAAATACATTGATAGAAGCGAACCCAAAGGACAATATGCAGGCCTGTGCAAGGATATGTGTTGAGGTGGATCTAGGGAAAGGGCTACCTGAAGATATCAAGTTAAAAGTGGATGACTGGAGTCACATTCAGCAGCTGGACTACGAGAAGATCCCATTCAAATGTAAGGTATGTCATGAATATGTTCACTTTGCAAATAGATGCACTAAGACTACTAATATTGAGAATGAAGAGCAAGATGGACACTGGGAGCCTGTTAAAAAAAAGAAATCTAACCCCCCTTCTAAACCTGTACCAAATCCTGACATCCCTGGATCTTCCACCCAGCGTCCTCCTTCCCCTTCTTCCCTCCCCTCTGGGCTCTCCCAAGATCCGCCATTCCCTTCCTCCTCCAATCCCTTTCTCATCTTATCCACGGAAGATCCTCTACCCGAAACCCCCTCCTCGGAGCCACCCGAACCCCCTCAACTCCCCTTAACCTCCTCTCAGCCCTCCTTTGAGGCCCCTCCTTTCAAATCTACTAGAAGTTCCTGCAAAGTGCACAGAACCACAAGTGATGTTCATAAGAAACCAGGTCCAGGCAGAAAATCAAACAAGCAGCATCGAGATGAAAATGCCCAGAAGGACATGGAAATGGGCTTTCAAACTCCAATGGAATCCTTCATTATTGGACACCACGAGAAAGAAGCAACATGGAAAGACCCTGAGAGGCGAGCACCTCTCCGCACGCCTAATGCATCATGATGAAAATTCTTTCATGGAATAGTAGGGGTTTAGGGCACCCTTCTAAAATAGTAGCCCTGAGAGATCTTCTTCACAATGAGAAACCTGAAATAATGCTGATCCAAGAGACAAAACAAGATCAACAAGAAATGAAAAAGAGTATTGACCATCAGAAGCAATACTTAGGAATCATCAGTAGCTCCAGAGGAGCCTCTGGAGGGATAGTTACCATTTGGGATAGCCATAGATGGATTTGTGACTCAACTATCATCAACCAAAATTGGATCAGAACCAAACTTGATAGCAGAACGGGGGATAGGAGTGTAATCATATACAATGTATACGTACCCAATCACTATAGAGAAAAGGAAATCTGTTGGGACAATTTGAAGGGAAGCATTGAAAGCGAAAGCACCACAAATCTTATAATTGCTGGAGACTTTAATCTGATTCTGCATGCTAATGAGAAAAGAGGAGGAAATTTTACTCTTGACCCTTTTAGAAATCAGCTGAAAGCAATTATACAGGAGAATGAGTTGGTGGATATAATTCCAAAAAATCGCAGGTATACTTGGAGCAACTGAAGAATGGGAGCTGGCAACATCATGGAGCGACTGGACAGATTTCTAGTAAACATAACTTTCCTTTCTACTTTTGTTGTAGGATACACCAGCATTCTCAGCACCTCTGCCTTCGATCATTACCCTGTCTCTCTAACGCTGGAGTCTCACCGACCTCTTGGACCGATCCCCTTCAAATTCAGCCCATTGTGGACCCGAAATTCTACAGTCAGAGTGATTGTCGAAATGGCTTGGAGACAGCATGTAGAGGGGTCACCAAGTTACATATGGGAGACTAAAATTAAGAATGTCAAGAGAGCACTTAAAGAATGGGCCAGAGACAGCTATCAAGAACCAGAGGAGATAAAAAAAAAGTCAAGAAAGCTTTAGAAGAGGTGCAAACACAGATAGAGGAACATGGTCTCTCCCAACAATACAAAAATCAGGAGAACGCTTTGCAGGAGCAGCTTATGCATGTCAACAGAGAGGATGAAATTAAGTGGAGGACCAAATCCAGGCAATTATGGTTGCAGGGAGGAGACAAAAACACAGCCTATTTCCACAAACAAGCCACTGCTCGCAAGATCAGGAATAATGTCAACTCAATCATCGACAATGAATGAAACAGGTACAGCAATCAAGAGGACATAAAGAAGGCGGCCTCCGCCCACTACAGGGATCTTCTTACTGAAACCCAAGTAGTGGAAGATAACTCTGATTTGCTCCAGTATCTACCTAAGGGCGTCACCAAGGAGCTGAATGACATGCTAAATCGTGAAATTGATGAAGAGGAGATTAAAAGAACAATATGGACTCTACAACCAGACAAGACACCTGGGTCTGGCGGATTTCCCATTTGCTTCTATAGGGAGTTCTGGAGTCTGATCAAGAAAGATTTAACAAAAATGCTCAGATGGGTGCAAAAAAAGGAAAAATGGGAGGATTCACCAACTCCACCTTCCTTGCACTCATACCCAAAGAGAATAGGCCCACCTCCTTCTCTAGATTTCAGCCAATATCCCTCTGCAACTCCTCTTACAAAATTTTTACAAAAATTTTAGCCATGAGACTCAAGCCTTCTCTTCCATCTCTGATATCTGAAAATCAAGGTGGATTTATATCTAATAGAAATATTCATGATTCCATAATTTTGGTTCAAGAAGCCATCCATTCAAGCCTCTCTAGGCAGGAGAAAGGATTTGTGCTAAAACTCGATTTAGCAAATGCCTTTGATCGAGTAAGACATTCCTTCTTATTCACTGTCCTAAAAAAGATGGGCTTTGACTCTTCCTTCATCAATACCATTGCTGCCTGTATTTCTGGACCTTGGATCTCCCCCCTGATAAATGGTCGCCCTTGTGAAGCCTTCCAATCCTCCAGGGGCCTTAGACAAGGCTGCCCTTTATCCCCTTATCTCTTCATTCTCATGGCAGAATCCTTCAGTAAAGCCTTGGACCATAACAGAAGGGTGGGTCTCATAACCTGAATCAAATATGGGAACGGAGTCAAGAACATCAATCATTCCCAATTCACAGATGATACACTTTTGATTGGGGGAGCATCGACAACTATTGCAAGTCGATTTAAGAACCTGCTTGACCAGTATATGGAGTGCTCAGGAGGGGCTGTAAACTTTCAAAAAAGCTGTGTTTATGGCTAGAACATAGCAAACCAAGTGGCCCACAACATAGCTAGCATTTTTGGTGTCACATATAAAATGGAATGGGAACATTTTTCTTACTTAGGCATGCCAGTGAGCCTGGGACCTCTGAAGGCGGAGACCTGGAACGAGATCATCGACAAAGTAAAAAGGAAAATACAGCAGTGGGGGACTCTCTGGCTCAATTCGGCAGGCAGACTCATCCTTCTCAAATCAGGTATAACTTCTCTTCCTCTTTATCGTTTTACTCTTTATCAGGCTCCCGCCACTTTCCATCACAAATTGGAAGTTTCCCTTCGTTATTTTCTTTGGCAAGGGAGAAAGAAAGAAAAGAGCAGGTTCAACTTGGTAAATTGGAAAAATGTTATCCAATCTCAAGACAGAGGGGGCCTAGGAATCAGAGCCCCAAAAATCCTCAACTTAGCCTTCGGGGTGAAAATGGTTTGGAGGTTAATTACTGGTCCCGTAGCTTGGTGGAAACAGGTTATGGAGACCAAATACCTCAACTCTCCCAGACAAAAGCTTCTTGACTCCAATATACCTAACAGAGAATCCTCCAAAATCTGGCGTCTATGCAAGAAAGCCCTTCATATCCTCAAGCAAAACTTCTCGAAGGTTCCTGGGGGGGGGAAGCATCAAATTTGCTTCAGATAGGATCATGGGACTCCCTCCTTTGAATACGAATGAGGATGTTGTTCCCATCATCAACTTCCTTAACAGTAGAGGCCTACACAATCTGGATCAAATATCCAAATGGGATCCATGCTCCCATGCTTGGACGGGTGGACCTTCCCTGATATCCCGGCAACACTAGAAACCAGCCTCAATTCCTTTAAGAAGCATCTCCATAATAGGGCCCCAATTAAAAAAGATGGAGTCGACAGCTTCCGTTGGGACCCCTCAGGATCTATATACACTATCAAATCAGGCCATCATCATATCTGCAATAGCACCTTCCAGATGCCCCTGTGGAATCACTGGAAAATTTTTTGGAGATCAGAAGCCCTGCCAAAGATAAAAAAATTTATATGGATCCTCTTAAAAGGAAAAACTCTTACAACAGAGACCTTAAGTAAAAGAGGAATCAACGGCCCTTCAAGATGTCCCAACTGCTGCAACGCTGAAGAAACAATGCATCATTTATTTGTAAAGTGTCCATTTGCCAGTGAATGCTGGAGACAGCTTTACTCCCTTGGCAACATAAATTGGAATCCTCAGCATAGCATAGCCGAGACAATTTACATCTGGAAGAAAAGCTGCCCTTGGAGAGAAAAAAGGAGCAGTTTGGCAAGAAGAGTATGGGACACTCTCCCTCATACTCTGCTGTGGC
>APFE030547163.1:180507-197004 GCA_000404065.3 Pinus taeda
ATATTAATATTAATAAATAAATAGATAAATAAAATAATTAAATAAAATTTAGGTCCCTCCCCTTGGGCTTGGTCAAACCTAGCTGTTAGAGGTCTTGTTTAACCATTACTCAGTCAAATTTAGCTATTGGAATGGCCTGTTGTCCCTATTTAACTCATCGCTCAGATTGGATCTTCAACTTGTCCTGACGATGAACCACACTAGTTGGTTCGAAACGCGTCAACAAATGATTTCTTATGTGATTTTGCTGAAATTATTCTCACAAACAAGATTATGGATCACAGAAGTCTGAATTCTTTAATGATTTCATAACCGTTAGCTCCACGGTTCCGCCGATGGTGGGGTAGTCGGTCCATGTGACCACTACACCTCTTAACATTCAATGCCACCCAAACCACGTGGTCAAGTCTGGCGGAGTCCGCCATTTTAGGCGCGTTTGCCAAATTTAGCGAGGCTAGCTGCAGTTAATCCACTTTTAGTGGAGTTTCTTTAGGTCAGACTGGAGAAAACTTCTGGAGGTCATAACTTTTACTAGGGAGAACCTTTTTTGAGTGAATTGTTTTTTGATTTTGGGCATTTTGAGCATTCCAGAGCCAATGGTACAGGTTTCAGAGCCAACAAAGCTCATCTTCAGGTGTTTTTTCAGCAAAGAAGCATGGAGAGCCATCAAGGTTTAGGGAGTGTTGGAGCTGTATTGGGCTATGGCTAACCATTGGAGGTGAAACAAAAGTCATTCTTGACTATTTTTTGTGTTCTGAACTCATTTTCACAGGTTATTTTGCCTGTTTAGGTTTTCTTATCACTGTATAACCAATTTGAACATCTAATAAGAGCAAGGACATGCCCATTTGGGGGCCTTGGACCCGCAGATGTAGCCCAGGAGGGGTGAACTGCCTTATCAGCTGTTGTGTTATATTATGTGATTTTATCTTACTGTGTTTTTCAGATTTGATATGCTAAATAGTAAAATGAAATAATACTCCTTCAGACATAAGACTCAGAAATTTACCAAAAACACTTTGTTTCAATTGCAAGACATGAGTAACAGTTTTCACATATAATTTAATGGAAATGAATACCTTGAACAACAAATACAAGTAGTTTCATTTTCAGATTAGATGGTATCAGAGCTCAAGTTGTGAGTATTAGTTTTGTGCAAAGATATATTTGACTATTTTGCAAGTTTTAATGCTTACCAGGCTTAAGCTTCAAAGAGGGAAAGGATAATTCGTTAGAGCACAAGATAATCCTCAACCAAGGAGGGCCAGGGTGCCAATATCGTCACCTTCTGATTCATCCTCAATAGTCTTGGAAGAAGCTTCAAGTATGTCTGAAAGGGAAGGAAAAGTTCCTGAAGACATGGATCCAAGAGAAGAAGAACAGGTACTTAGAAAAGCTTTTTTGGACATGACTGAGATGGTAAGAATATTATACCAGGAAAGGAAGGATAGGTTGTGTGGAGAAGGGTCTAAACTTCAGAAAGAAGGAGAGGACTCTTTAGGAGGAAAGAAAGGTGATGATAATTCAAAGAAAGGACATGGAGGAAATGGTGATCCATCATCCCCATCATCCTCTTCCTCTACATCGTCATCCTCAACCTCGGTAAATCAACCTCATAAGCTTAAATATTCTGGAAAAATTCCATTTTTAAAGCTAGATGTTAAATTTGAATTACCCATGTTTAACGATGAAGTCAATGTAGAGAAACTTAACAACTGGATAAGACAGTTGGAAGTTTATTTAAGGATACAGAACTTACAGGATGACGACACCAAGATTCAGTTAGCCTCTTTAAGAATGGATGGAGCAACATTGGTATGGTGGGAAGCCAAGACCAAGGATGAAATTAAGAAACATGGTAAGATTACTTTAACATGGGTTGAATTTCTTTCCGCAATTAAGAAGCAATTTTATCCTCTTGCTCATTTACAAAAGGCTATAATGAACTGGCAAAACTTTAGACAACTAAGGGACAAAATGTTCAAGACTACACCCAAGAGTTTAGGAGAAGAGCACTCTTATTAGGGGTAGACTTACAAAGTCAAGACACTTTGCTGAAATATATAGGTGGTTTGCACAGTTACCTTAAACACACTATCCTTATGTTCCATCCTACTAGTCTAGACGAAGTTTGTGTATAAGCTATGCATTTAGAGACTAGAGGGGAAAACGTTGTTGATGGAAATGAGGATAGTGATTTTAAAGGCAAAGGAAGAAAAAGGATTGCAAACTCTAGAAAGGAAAAAGGGAAATTATTTTGCAAGAACTGTTCAAAAACAAGCCACGATGAAGATCACTGTTGGAAGTTCACCTGGAGTTGACACCAGAGAAATATAAAACCAAAGACAAAACCAAAGAAAAGGAAAAAAATGTAGCAACTGTTGAACAGGACTTAGGGTCTGAATCAGGTGATGAGACAAAAAGTATCGCCATGGTATTAAGGAACATAAAGGGGAAATAGGTTGTACAAGAAACAAACCCTAGTTCTAGCACATTAAACTGTCACAAAGATACTCAAAATGAAAAGAAGAGGATAGAGCTATTTCATGTGAGGATAATGTCAAACCACACAAAGATAGACACACTTTTTGATAGTGGATCTCAAGCTAATCTCATCTCAGAAGACTTGGTCAAACAGTTGAAACTTGAGACAATTCCACATCCAAAGCCTTATCCACTTGGGTGGATATGCAAGGATGTAAACTTACAAGTCTCAAAGAAGTGCATCTTGTGCTTCGCCATAACAGCGCATTATGTTGATTGGGTTGAACTGGATGTAGTACCACTTGACATTACAAGTGTTGTGTTGGGTAGTCCATGTTTGTTTGACAGAAAGGCAATCTTCCATCGCCATGAGAATAAGTATCACTTGTTCAAGGATGGAAAAGAGTACATTGTGAGAGCACATAAGAAGAAGCTAGAATCTTCTTTAGTCCATGCAGGGAAATTGAAAAGGCTAGTTAATGCAAGTCAAAATCTGACTTTGTTGATGGTTAAACAACAAGATTTTGTACAATTTCCTTTTCATATTATTGCTGATATAAATGATGATATGTTTCAGTCTGATAATAGTTCGTCTTTGAAAGAAGATGACAAAAGGTTGCACAAGATACCTTTGGTGTCAATCGGTGCAGAGAACAAATTGTCGGTGCAAGATTCCATGAGAAGGAAAGGCATGCAAGCAAAGAGGGCACACAGTTCAACATGAGTCAATGTTGGTTTCAGAATGGCAGATTGGTATGGCGAGAAAACTTGGTCGGGATTCGACACAAGTACAGGGCTCATTCAACAAAAATTCGCCATGTGAACAGTTGGCAAGGTGAACTTTATTTTAAGTCTTCTTTGAAGTTTGACCATTGTAAAAGCAATATGTTTTCTGCAAAATATAGTTGCTGTTCTGCAAATTTCAAGAATTTGCATCATGACTTAGTTAATTTTAGCAACGGTCGGTCAGTGAATTCAAGGGAAAATTTATCTTTTTATGAGAAGCTCAATTTGATGAAGTTAGGAAGATTTCAGTTATTCCAGGTTGGAAGAGTGGAGAATCATCCTTCTCGTCTTCATTTTTGATAATCAGAGAGCTTTTGGGGTCCAAAAGCTTCCCATTTGGGAGGCGTGATCAGGTGATCATGTCCTAAGTGGAGAAAATGCTCAAATTTTGAATTGCTCAGAATTGGTTGAAACCATAATGATAGGATAGGCCTCGTCGATACAATCCTATAGCCGCAAACGACACTCAAATCTGACACTGTATGTGAAAGTTATTCAAGTTTGAAAATTCACAATTTCATGCAAAAGTCCAGTTTGACTTGGGTTGATTTTGAATTAAAAAAAAATTAAATATATATATATATATATTATATATATATATATATATATATATATATATATATATATATATATATATTATATATATATATAATATATATTGATAATATCCTCGAAATATTTTTTGGAAATACTCCACAAAATATTATTTGTTGACTAATCTGGAGCTGACATGTGGCATGCCCGGAGGCCACCACGTGGGCCCAAGACTGTAGTTTATTATGGTAAAATTTTTGGCACTTCACAGGAATCGACCGCGAGTCGGGTGGCCGCCAACCCACAGGCCCGACAACCCGCCCACATAACAGATCTTAATAATACATGATCTTAGTGCATATTTGAAGTTTGTCAATGTTTAAGTTTGGGGCAGAAAGGTGCCAGCCCCCTATCCATAGAGCCAAGGCTCAGAACCACAGGTTAACCCGATGGATAAACTTCGAACTTGACGGTTAAGGTTGATAAGTTGCATGTTCACATTACACGGCAGTGATCATGGTTTAATGCCACGATTTCATAACTGTTGGCTCCACGATTCCATCGGCGGTGGGGTAGTGGGTCCATGTGACCACTACACTCCTTAACATTCAATGCCACCCAAACCGCATGGTCAAGTCTGGCGGAGTCTGCCATTTTAGGAGCATTTGCCAAATTTAGCGGGGCTAACTATAGTTAATCCACTTTTAGTGGAGTTTCTTTAGGTCAGACTAGGGAAAACTTCTATAGGTCATAACTTTCACTAGGGAGAACATTTTTGGGCGATTTTTTATTTTATTTTGGGCATTCTGAGCATTCCAGAGCCAATGGTACAGGTTTCAAATCCAACAGAGCTCATCTTCAGGTGTTTTTTTAGCAAAGAAGCTTGGAATGCCATCAGGGCCTAGGGAGTGTTGGAGCTATATTGGGCTATGGTTAACCATTGGAGGTGAAACAAAAGTCATTCTTGACTGTTTTCTGTGTTCTGAACTCTTTTTCATAGCTTATTTTGCATGTTTAGGCCTTCTTATAACCGTATAACCAATTTGAGCGTCTAATAAGAGCAAGGACATGCCCATTTGGGGGCCTTGGACCTAGCAGATGTAGCCAAGAGGGGTGAACTGGCTTATTAATTGTTGTGTTATATTATGTGATTTTATCTTGCTATGTTTTTCAGATTTGATATGCTAAATAGTAAAATGAAATAATACTCCACACATAAGACTGAGATTTCTACCAAAAACACTTTATTTCAATTGCAAGACATGAGTAACAATTTGCACATATAATTTAATGGAAGTGAATACCTTGAAACGTATAATTTAATGGAAGTGAATACCTTGAACAAAAAATTACAAGTAGTTTCATTTTCAGATCACCTGCATATATAATAGATGGAAAAACACGGGGCAAAATCCTTTTGTGATGTTTTATGATCGCACATGCTATATGTTAGGTTATAAAATCAACAAAAAATAAAATATGCAAGTATGCATCTATCTACCATGAGAAATATCATATGATGGTAATTTTAATGCAGAAATCAACATGCAATGCATCCTCTTCTACCATGCATATGATACAATGTCAAGTCTCAAGGAAGGAGGTGATACGACTTAATTTGACTGGTTCGGGCTAAAGTTCATCGTTAGGTTTAGCAATGTAATAATAACCATCTCCAACCCTTCAATGAATCTTGACAAGTGTGAGATATTTATCAACCAAGACTAAATCCCCAACCTTATATTATTTATTAGGCTTCCACTTTTTGCTTGCTCAAGAGATTGGCCGCTTGAGGATTCAGATTTCTTGGGTAGGGAGAATATGGGAAGGTTTTTCAATCTCACATGTCTCATAGTTTGGTCCAGGCTTGATCACATGTGGTAAGTAAGCAGGTTCCCTATAAAGGATAAACAGGGTGCCATTAGATTGTGGGATGGTTGCATATGATAGGTCCATTTGAACATGCCCCACAATGGTAGCTCCCCATTTCTGAGATAACAACATCCCCCACACATCAGGAATATCAATAACAATAACATCCATGAGGAGGGATATATCGGGATTCCTGGCTAAAGAGGCCTTAAGGTCTTTGATGATGCCTTCCACTTCCACATGCTTGGAATTAAAACCACACACTATTTTATATGATTGAGTGATGCTGCGACCCAATTGCTTCATAACTATTAAAGGCATGATATTAGCGGAGGCACTCGAGTCTGACATGCAATTATGTAAGAAGAGGTCATTGATAGACAAAGAAAAGCAAGAATGGTTCATGCCGGGGTTTTGGAGAGGAATATGAATGTTTTGCAATTCTTCAAGTAGTTCTTCCTCTTGAATTCCCTGGGACTTCTTAAGTTGTTGTTGTTGTTGTTGCTCGGGAAGCTTACCAATCTCCTTTAAAAGAACAAGTATGGTCATATTTCCTATGACATCCCTTATGTTGATGTCAAGTTTAATTTCCTTCCCTTTTTACTTCTTCTTGATGTATTCTTTCCTAGGAGGATCCTTTTTTGGATTGAATTTTGTTGGGGGATGATTTTTGGGATGGATTTTGTGGATGGATTATTTAGGAGGGGGTTGCTTAGGTGATTGATCTTCCTTAGGTGGTTCCTTAGGAGGTGAGGGGTCTTTTCCCTTTTCCTTTCGGGAATATTGGACCCCTTTAAATCTTTCCCAGCTATCAAAGTTAAGAATGGATTGTTCCTTCTCTTCCTTAAGGGTCAACTTACTAATGGGAGGATGTGTGTATGCCCCCCCCCCCCCCCCGGCCCCCACAAAATGTGAAGACGTCAGATTGCACAAGATTGGCTTGTTATTATCAGTTGTTCACCATCACTTTCCTAATCCTCAGATGAAGAATCTAGCTCAACGACATTAGTTGAGGCCAAAGAGCTTGGCCTATCTTCTTTACTTTGATTTTTGGGAAAAAGGTTTTCCTTTAGGGATATAAATCAATTTTTGGGCCCTTTCCAAGGTTGTGATTTTGTTCATGATAACCCTATCACGTGCATTGGATTTTTCAGTGAACTTTTCCATCCTCTTGAGAATGGCAAGGGGAGTTTCCTCATGTTGATCTTTGGACTTCTCCTTCTTGATTTCAACATTACCTCTAGGGTGGTCATTGATATCAACCTTTGAGATTCATATATTTTCTTCAACTTCCATTGCCATTTCTTTAGCCTCGGCCAAAGTGGAAGGTTTCTTATCCCTCAACACATAGGTGAGGTGGCCATCCACTGTCCTTATAAAATTTTCAAGGATGTTGGCTTCAGATGGATTCAAATAATCAAGTATATCTTTGACTACCCTATCAATTTTTTTGAATGAACTCTTGCAGTTCTTCCCTTCCCTTGGTTATTTGGTAGAATTTTTCAATGTTGAAGGTCCCTTGGACATTGCATGACCACGTTTTTATGAATAGGTCTTCAAATTCACTGGACTCTTGTATGCATGTAGGGGGAAGGCTAAGGTACCAATCTCTTGCTTGTCCCTCAAGTGATAAAGCAAAAAAGCATCATGAGCCTATCTTCATCAAAGATCATTCTAGGGGACATTTGCTAATAGAATTCTTCAATAAAACCATGGGCAGTCCAAGTAGCATCCCCTTTGAATTTGGATAGCCATTGGTTATATTTTTCAGGTAGTGGTTTGGGATCATCACTCAATTTCAAAGGGGCAAAGACACTAACCAAGTCACTCACTCTTGGTCATCTTAGGCAGATCTTGTTTTGGGTCAACATTAGAACTAGATGGCATTTTTGGAGATGGATCATTGATCTTTTTAATTTCAGGGAGAAGAGAGGTTTAAACAAGTGATGGAGTTCACTTTCCCCTCTTTGCAGCAACCCTAGTTAAAGGAGGAATGTTGTCGCCTTCAAGTAAATTAGGGGATTGGACAATGAGTGGAGTCGTTAGAGGAATATTTTATAAATGTCGTCAATGAATCAATTCTTCAATGATTCAGTAGGGAGGTAGACTTGCTTCCTTCCTGGAAACGACACCAAAATGTTACAGCTCAAAATATCAGGGATCCTAAAGGGGCAACTATTAGGACAAGGGAAACAATGGAGATTTAGCCCATTATCACCTTAGTGAAAGCTCCCTACTTTTTATGGACATTCACCGATGGGAGGAGACCCAATATATTATGGATTCACTGATGAAGGATAAGTTAATGAAATGATGTGGAGCGACCCAAATGATCCCTTTCCTGGAAGAGTTAGAAAGATAAGGGTTGCTTGCTTTCTAAGCAAGGTACAATGCATTCTAGGGAAAGGAAGGGAGGATTTAAGGGTTAGGTTTAAGGGATACGACTTATGAAGGAACTTCCCAATCCCTAAAATCCTGATTATAATTGGTATCTTGGATGGTTCTTGAAGAATTGTCTTTTCAAAGGAATGGGACCACACAGGACCAAATGGACCCAATCTAGGATAGGTGGAATGAGTATGGAAACCAAGTATGTTCTTACCCTAGACGAGGTGGGGAAAGGATCAAAGAAATATTTTTCAATTGAAGGTGTTGATTTGATCCTATGAGGCACTAGCCTTGGGGATGCTAAGGAAAATTTTGATCTCGAAGCTAGGGCTTGGCTTTTCTCCCAACCCCACCGTCAGAATGGCTTCAAAATTGGAGGAGAGCTTGGGGAATCACCAACACAGGAGATCCTAGGAGATCGAACTTTTTGGAGGGCTAGCTTGTCGAGAAATTGATGCCCTAGGTGCCCCAACTTGGCTAGACCTGAAAGAAGGTGAAAGGATGTGATTTTTGGTGACCACCTCTTGGTAGATCAATGCCTTAGTCTTGGGAGAATGGAGTCTATGATGAAATATGAGTAGGATTCTTGATTCTCAATCAAAGAGGCCTCAAGACCAATTCGCTAGCCTTCTAGATCAAGGAGAAGCAATCTTGCAACTTTTATACTTCGGTGTGCAAAGGAGATGGCTTATCAAGGTGAAATTCTTTGATAGAATTCCCCCCAGGAGATTTCGTTCACATTACATGGCCCATACATTGAGAGGTGCTATAATAGAGATAAAATTCCACAATTTTAAGCAGTAAATGCATGCAGCAATTAGCCCTAGAAATAACGAAAATCCCAGTCCAATGTATGTGACAAAGTAAAACAAGAATAACATTAAAAGCATGTACTTACATGTAATAGAGTATATCCAACCATCCACAATTGACAAAAGAGAAGCTCCAAGATAAGATAGACCAATATCCACACATCAAAATTCATGCATAAAGCTCCAATTCATCCTCTAGAAAATGTGTGAAATTCTCAAGAGAGAAAAGAGATCCAATCCAAAGTGTTGATGAGCAAATGAGTTCATCTCACTTGTATTTATACACAAATTAGGAGTTTGAATTAGCCTCCTTGGCCCACATAAGCCCCAAAAATAAAATAATGTTCTAATAATTAAACTTTTAGTGACAAGCCCACCAAACTAGCTCATAAATGAAAGAATTGTTGGAAATACTAAAGGGGGTGATTCAATATTTCTTTACAGTTGTTCTTTTAAATGCCAATTAAGATTTTTTTTCACAATTAAAGACCAGATAGTAAATAAAAGGAATTTTATTAAAAATAGATGAAGACACCAATCCTTTTTACAATGGTTACAAGTTCCAACTTGTAAGATTAATTTTTTAGGGCTTCAACCCCAAGGACAACCAATCCTTGTTCTCAAGTGGTTTTAGGGCTCCAACCCTAAGGACTCCAATCCTTTTTCACAAGTAGTTTTAGGGCTCCAACCATGAAGACTCCAATCCTTTAATCAAATTTCATAAGAAAAAAAAAAAAAAACTTCATTGCTTGTTGTCTTCACTAATCAATGCTTCACGATATTCACTGTCCAAAGATGTGAAGTCTTCAAATGATCCAATGTAGCAAAGCCTTAAAATGTCTTCAAAATTATGCTCATCACTTCCTCAAACTTCCATCCAATGTATGCAAAAAGGTCTTCCAAGAGTATCGTAGTAGAACAACTTCAAGACTGTGCATTAAACCAAGGTCTGCAAATTATTCTTCACAAGCTTGTACTATAGGTTCTTAAGTCAACACAATGAGGCTTCTCTAGCAAGTACTTAAACCATTACTTAAACCTTGTCACACAAGCCTAGATTTGCGTTCAACAAATCATACTCGAGCATGCACTAGAAATTAAGCAACTCCAATGAGGCTCATGCATAAGTGTAACCATTGAACCCGTCATGTTTTCAGAAATACATATGGACTACAATATTCAAAATATATACAATAATAGATTCAATATAACTTGCTTATGTAGTTCTCAGTGATGTGTTGTTATTGCACAACTTTCACAAAAGTTAACAACTCAGTGAAACTCAAATGCTAACGAACCCAATCTTACACAGATTATTTCCAATAATGAGAATTAGTTGATTGTCAACATTCCTCAACATTCCATTGTTTTAGATTGTATTCAAAATACCTGTAACAACCATCTTAGAACCATGCACATATCAACCAAGACTATTAACCCCCAACGACCAACCCTTCAAGTTTTGCTGCTTCAGAAAAGATAATCAACAAATTTTGTTGTCTTAGAGATGATATTCATGTTCAGAATTGTTGTCAAAAATTTTCGAGCACTGAATGTGTCACTAACTGAGATACGTCCACCGAATAAAAAGATTTGAATCCTTCTTTTCAAAGTTCACGAGATGTGAGCTGTCCTTTTTCTTTTCGAATCCGACGGGGTATTTGGTAAGTTTATAATGTGTAGTCATGTCTCTCATAAAGTTTATAATTCGTAGGTATGACGTGGGTCTGACTTATTTTAATATAAACTTAAAACTTTTATTAAGCTATTTGCTTTAATATAAAGTTAAATTAATAAATTTGTTATAATATAAAGTTAAGAGTTTTGAGATTCTTTAGGATAGCTTTTAGGGTTTTAGGAATTAACGTTAGGGTTTGGCTAGGGTTATTTTAGGATTAGCGTTTAGGATTTCATTAAAGGATTAGGGAAAAGATTATTTTTAGAATTAGTTTTGACATCAATAATAATTTTATTCAACAATCTTCTCCTTTGTCAGTGATGACAATACTCTTCGTTGTTTGATGTTCTCTCCCCCTTTGACATCAATGACAATTTCTTCATATTATGTTGTCCTTGTCATAGTGCTTCTCCCCCTGTTATGGCGCTTCTTTTTCTTGTCAATGTGCTGCTCTAATGTGATGCAAGACAAATGACCCCCATTTTTCGCCGAAGGTATTCAAATACTTCTTGTGGTATGGGCTTTGTGAAAATATTTGCAATTTGTTCCTTTGTATGGACATATTCCAATCCGACATTTTTCTCTGCAACTTGTTCTGCAAGGAAATGGTATTTGATTGGGATATATTTTGTCTTTGAATGCATTACTAGATTCTTTGAAACACTGATGTCGTTGGTGTTGTCACAATAGATAGTGACTGGTTGATTAATTTCTATGTTGACATCTTTCAGAGCTTCCTTCATCCACAATATTTGAGTACAACAATCCGCAACATCTATGTATTCGACTTTAGCTATAGAAAGGGATATAGATTATTGCTTTTTGTTGAGCCAAGATACAAGACATTTTCCCATGAAGAATGCATTTATGCTAGTACTTTTTTCAGTCATCTATGCTTCCAGCCCAGTCGACATCAGTGTATGCTGTCAACGTAAGGGTTGTGCTTTTGGGATACCATACGCCAAAATTAGGATTACCTTTCAAATATATGAGAATTCTTTTAATAGCCATCAAGTGGGATTCCTTAGGAGTTGAATGGAATTTTACAACCATTCCTACTGCTTGCATATTTTCGAATAGTGAAGCAATTAAGTATAAAAGAACTCCAATTATTGATCTGTAAAGAGTTGCATCTATCAAAGGGGATTCATCATCTTTGCTTGATTTGTAATTCGTAGTCATTGGTGTGCTCACAACAACACATTCTTCCATCCCATATCTTTTAAGCATGTCTCTAAGATATTTTGTTTGGGATATGAACATGTCTGCTTTGGTTTTAGTTACCTTTAGTCCAAGGAAATAAGATAATTCGCCAATAATACACATCTAAAATTGCTTAGACATGTTTTGAGCAAATTCATGACTCTTCTCATCTTTATTGTTGGCAAAAATTAGGTCATCAACATATACAAGGGTGATTAATAGTATATCCTTGTATATCTTCATGTAGAGGTTACTTCCAACCACCCCCTTTTTGAAACCTTCTTGTTGTAGATAGTGATCCAATCTTGCGTACCAAGCTCTAGGAGCTTGTTTTAATCCATATAACGCCCTTTTTAATTTGCAAACAAAATATTTTCCTTCTGCTAGATTGAATCCTTTTGGTTGCTCCACGTAAAATTCTTCCTTTAGATCACCATTTAGAAATGTTGATTTCACATCCATTTGATAAACTTTGAAACCTTTTGAACAAGCAAATGTCAAAAACATTCTTATATCTTCCAATCGAGCTACGAAGGCAAAAGTTTATTCAAAGTCGATTCCTTCAATTTGTGAGTATCCTTTGCAAACCAACCTTGCCTTATTTCTAATGATCTGTCAATCTTGATTCAATTTTTTTTTGAACACCCACTTGGTTCCAATAATATTTTTATTCTTTGGACGAGGTACTAGTTCCCATGTCTCATTCTTTTTGATTTGATACATTTCTTCTTCCATAGCTTTCACCAAATGAGGATCCTTATTGGCTTGAGCAAATTTTTCTGGTTCTACCATAGATAGTAGGGCAACATCATCCTTTCTCAGTGTATTTGTCATCCTTCTTTGGGTTTGTATTCTATCATATACATTACCAATAATTTGTTTTTCCAGATTGCGTTTTTGAACGAATTTTACTTTCGATGGAGTTTGAGATGGTTCCTTTTGACTTTCTTGATCCTTTTCTTCCTTTGTTATATCTTTTTTAGATTCTTCAAGAACATGAAGGACTTCAATTACCTTTTTTGGAAGCACCTCATCAATCTTTACATCAATGCTTTCTACTACCTTTTGTAGTCAATTATTGTAGCATTTGTATGCTTTGATCCTTGTAGAATATCCAAGAAATATTCCTTCATCAACACGAGAATCAAACTTGCGTGGTGAGTCATCATTGATCTTCATTAAGCATTTTCTTCCAAAAATTCTAAGATATTTTACCGAAGAAGGTCTTCCTTTCCATAATTCATACATAGTCTTATCATTATTTGCTCTGAGTTGAGCTCTATTCAAGGTATACACTACTGCCCCAACTGCTTCTTTCCATAATTTGGCATGCAAATCAGCTGCAAGTAACATTGTTCTCGCCATTTCTTGCACAATTTTGTTTCTTCTCTCAACTACTCCATTTTGTTTAGGAGTTATAACAACGGAAATTTCTCTTTTGATTTCATGTGTTTTACATAAATCATTGAATTATTTTGAAGTAAATTCTCCTCCTTTGTCTGTTCTAAGACACTTGATTTTTTATTCTTTTTCATTTTCCACAAGAGCTTTGAAATTCTTAAAACATTCAAGAGCTTCAGATTTAAATTTTATAAAGGATACCCACAAAATTCTAGTATAACCATCAACAAATAGAGCAATGTACCTTTCACCTTGTAGAGTTGGGGTTTTGGTTGGTCCAGATAAATTTGCGTGTGTGATCTCCAAAGGCTTTGATGTTGAGAATTCCTTAGTCTTAGATTGCTTTCCATGTTGACATGGGCCACAAACAACCTATTCTAGTTTTAGAATTTTTGGAATGTCTCTTACTGCACTTGTTTTGTTAATTTTGACAAAACTGTCAAAATTTAGATGTCCCAATGCTTGTGCCATAACTAACTTTCATCTATTACTCATGTAACATTTTATTCTTGAATCTTATTCAAAATGTACATGTTATCTAGTGTTCTTACTCCTTTTCCCACAATTTCTCATGAAGAAGATTTTCTTATGTCACAATCTTTAGTAATAAAGATAACATTATGTCCTTAGTCACAAATTTGGCTGACACTTAGAAGATTGTGTTTGAGCCCTTCTAATAGTAGTGCGTTTTGTGCTTTTCCTATTCCATTAACAAGAGCTACTGTCCCTTTTCCAACAATCTTAGTAGATCCACTTCCAAAGGATACATTTCCATCGTTTTTCTTTAATGAGATAAACTTCTTTTGGTCACTTGTCATGTGTCTTGAACATCTGCTATCTACAAACCGTTGATTTTCATCACTTTGTGCACATAAATCTAGACCACATTTCTTTGCCATGGTTTTCCCCTTTTTCAAATCTTCCCTTTTTGACATAAGTGGACAATTTTGTACATCATGTCCTAAATTATTGCATTTTGAACATTCTAGATCATACTTAGCCGAAGGATCAAATGAATTATAGATCTTTATTTGAACTTGTTCTTTTGAACCAACCAACTTATTGGTCTTATATCTCCTTGGGCTATTATCCTTATAAGCTTTGCAATGCGTAGATTGATGACTATCAATTAATTATCCTACTATACATATTTGTAAGCATCACCTTTCAATTATGTCATGGTGTACACATAAAAGTGTATATCCATTGCTTAAGTTTTGAACTTTCACAATATTCAGAACTCCTTATCTAGGAGGGGACTCGATAAAAGAAACTTTATATCATGTTACTTCTTCACTTTAGCATGTAATCAAAGCAATCTCCTGGTAACTGTGTGAGCATCATCTCATCAATATTAAGGTCAAATTATCAAGCCAATCACGAACAAATTCTAATAGTCATATGCAACATATCATATCATTAATTCTACCTGCCATATTGTATATCATAACCATACTTATTTAAATAAAATATATTATCATCATTTTAAGCCACTTGTTCATTATGGCATATAGTTTTTGTGTGCTCTTAAGCATGAAATAATAATTTAGCTATAAGAATTTTCATGTAACTGTAGGGATTAATACCTACTCAGTTACTTATCAAATCTCACTATATCTATTTCAAGTTGTTTTTAATCTATTGTTTTTAAACATGATAAATGCTCATAATTTGGTCATGCATATCGTTGTTGCTGATCAAAAGCACATATTAAGTCACACACACACACACACATACACACACACACACACACACATATACTCGCAAGGGCTACGATACAACAACTCGAGAACATTCATAACTTATTGATATTAATAAATAGGTTAATTTTTTGTATTATTCTTTACGTTCTGCAGCCACCACATGACAGTGCAAACATCCTCCTTATGCAATATAAGTCTCGGTCAAATAATTTGCATTATCATAGTACCTAGCACATTTTTAAGCATAGTAAGCGAACGACTCATTCATAACCATTACCGCAGTTTGAACAAACAATAGTTATATTCACTCGATTTAGCCCACTTGTTCTCAGATAGAAGCATTGGAGGTATACCCATCGACAATTTTGGGTGCTGTCTTTTTAACTAATAAAGGTGTTCTACCTCCCTCATTGTTATGTAGAATTTACTCTTGCTTTAGATTAATTTTTAACTGTGCACCTCATGCGATGATAAACCAATTTAAGTTCAGCCTTTTTGTATTTCCACATCTGATTTGGGAAAACAACTATGAACAAAAACACCGGAATTTCCAATAACGCAAAATCTTTTACATGCGTACAATCATGTGTTGTTTTATTCCATAACACTTTTTTTTAATAAAACCATTTTTCCTCTCATTGTGGCATGAGTGGAAATAATAAAAATAACAACGTTTACAATTCACAAATCAATTCACAGTCGGCATCACACAAAGCGAAGGAATCAAGATAAAACATATGGAAAAGCCCACGAAAGGAGTTGCACATACTACACCTCCAATGACCTCATGCCATTTGGCCTTAACCTATTTTCTTAACAATTATGCATAATTATTCCAAACCGCCTCCTTTTTAATTTATGATATGTAGTATTAATTTTAACATTTTTTTTAAAGGTAAAGAATCACTTCTTTGTATAAGCAATAAAAGCAAGGCTTAACTTTTATGCAGTTACTTTTATGCTTCAGGAAATGGCATTCCATTCCACCATTCAGTCAAGCAATTCATGCAAGTCAATCCAATTCAACAAGCACCAAGGCACAAGACAAACGGGCAGAGTGTGTGCATAGTGCGTCAACATTTACAACAACAACCATGGCGATCCCCACAATTTAGCTGTGGTTTTTTTCTTTCTTTTCTTTCAACTTTGCCTCTACCAGAATATCACAGATTATTCAAAAGTCAAGGATGTTTCACTCAATGAAACCTACGAATTCATGAACTAAACATGGAAAAACTTTTTATGGGTAACACAAACCCCTTTTTCATTCGAGATTTGCGATTTAATGGCCATTTATCTGAATTCAAAACACCAATGCTCATGCTTAATACCATCAACAAGAAAGAGGGAATATATATATTCACATGGTTTAGATTTTAATAAAGATTCAGAAATGAAATGAATAACCACCCATACACTCTACGTATTTGTCATGACAATTATCAAAAACGAATCCTGGGACATTGATACCAACACATAAATCCCCTTATCATAGACATTCATTTGCTGCAAACTAATTGGTACAAATGTGAGCTTCAAACGGTGGATTAATTCTATCAATTACGAGCGGTGTCTCATCTTTATCTGGCGTCAAACACAGTTATTTAATGCATAATACAGTGAGCAGATATATATA
>APFE030547163.1:197120-214358 GCA_000404065.3 Pinus taeda
AATCTGATTTCAATCCTAATAAAATTAATAAAAGGAAAGAATACTCATGTCATCTTCGACTTCACAGAACTAATGGCACGATCATCCTTCTTTTACACTTTCAGTCGAAGGTAAGCAGCCTCCTTCTAATCACCTCTTAAATTCCTAAAACAATCAGGCTCGATTCTCACAACTTGAGAACAAGATAATTCATTCAGATACGATACAACAGTTTTGACATGAAAATGGTAAATACCAAGCCTCATCAAAGTGGGTGTAGCCACCGAGCTTCCTTACCCTACCAGAGAACATCATACAATTTCCAACTAACACACATTCTACTGTCGTGCAGTTTTCTAATTAGCACGCATTCCACCTTTGTGTATCAATCATGCATTGCCAAAATTTTCCTAGTGTGAAGAGCTCACAATGTCCACAAAAAAAGGATGTTTTGGAGAATAGTTTTTAACATACTGTCAACTCATTCAACCATAACCAAATTGGCTAAAGGAAATAATACTTACCCACGCTATCTGCAGAGCATAACGAGGTATATAGAGACCGATCTTGCTCACTCATTTATGAGAAGTCTCTTGTTTATAACCTCTTAAACTCGTGCAGAAATTCGGCTTGACACTCACAGTATAGAGTAAGGTAATTCATTGAGGTATATAGAGACCGATCTTGCTCACTCATTTATGAGAAGTCTCTTGTTTATAACCTCTTAAACTCGTGCAAAAATTTGG
This sequence comes from Pinus taeda, assembly GCA_000404065.3. Taxonomy (NCBI): domain Eukaryota; kingdom Viridiplantae; phylum Streptophyta; class Pinopsida; order Pinales; family Pinaceae; genus Pinus; species Pinus taeda. The sequence continues at coordinate 197,846 of APFE030547163.1, forward strand.
CTTGACACTCACGATATAGAGTAAGGTAATTCATTCAGGATCGAGCTGGTTTATTTAATGATGCGTAGCCTCTACGCATTAGAGGATAAGGCACATGGTGGGGATAAACGTTATCCTAAGTTCTAGATTTTATCTGATCATGAGGATGTTTTTACTTAATCCGACTCAGGATAATCATTATCCCAACCCGACACCTTCCTTGTCAGTGAATAATTGACAAAGGAAACAACGAGCTATGACAGTTTAGCCACCCGATCAACATGTATCGTTGTTTTTATCCATAATTCATGGGTCCAGAACCACTCAACCCGATGTACATGCTATTTGAGAAACCTTCTAATCTCAATGGAAAGAACAACACTTCTTTCTCTAGCAGCGCAGGAGGAATAAAGTAGCATGACCAACGCACCTAGTGCCCTAGATTTTCCTCGATCCTTCCAAACCTGTCATAATCATCCGGAAGGAAATGTTTCAAAAAAGAAGAACTAAATAAGAAAAATAACCCAAAAGGTGAAGTTTGAAATGTAGAATATGATTTCTTTTCATCCCAGAAAATAGGATTCCTAAATGAGGAATTCAAATATTAACATGGTTATTATCAATATATATATAACATGTTAGTATTTTAAAGCATTTAAAACTAATGAGATTTTTTATGCATACGGTTCATATAAAGACATTAAATGCATATGTTAAGATGTGAATAAAGTCTTCACTAAGGTCCCATGTCTCAGTACTCGTCCATTACGTGACTCATGACCTAGAAGAAAAATCAATCTAAGACTTAAGAATTAAAGGTCTAACTTAACTGCTATCTTTTCAAGCCTCGACTATAAGCAGTGCGTCTTGACTGATAATAAACTAGTAAAACGAGTCATTTGAGCCATGCCTCCGTGGATGACGATGGCTTTATTACCAAATCGTATGATTGGATGACTGTATAATTTTCTCGTGCATCTTGCCGAGATGGACCATTGGAAGAACTAAGGTTCTACTACATCGCATAGTATGAGATTTCACTTTGCATGTGGCCAAGGTTGAAATTTGGATATGAATCAACATTTATTTTTCCATTTGGCTCATTACCAGTATAAATTAAAGATGTCTTAAGGTTTTGCATATTATTTAACCTCAAGAAATATCCACCATTTTACACAAAGAATTTCATATCATGTGACGATGTTGTACGCCATTGATTTTTGAAACATAAAACAATTTTAATCCCATGCCATTGTAATCAAAGATTGCTAATTCACTGTATATGAACAGCATTATATTGAAAGAGAGCTATTCTTCATTAAAAAGAGTCAAAATGCCTAAAAAACTATAGATTTCCAGCCATTGTTGTGGTCAATCCAAAACCGGATGGAAATAGGCAATCATAGTGGGTGTCCCCAACATTCATGGGAAGTTGATGAACACTTTTGAACCATGTTCTTCGAAGTTTCCCTGGAAGTCGTAATCTACGAAGATCACATATGGAGATTGTATATAATAGAGGTCTCTACCCAACGATGTTGATGCCAATAGGGTTTCATGTAGACAATTTAGATCGGTAATTAGGTCAAGTTGCTCGACTCTCAAAACAAGAGGACAAATGTTCTACATTTGCATTTACGATTCGGTTTACAAATGGTTCAGTATCCAGTGTTGGATGGATGGGAAACCCTTGACTCGTCGACGGAAGAAGAGGATAACTTACGTGAGAGTTAAATGTTAAAATCAACAAAAAGACATGTGATTGTCAAGGTATTGCTTGCTTGATGAGTTGGTCGTACTACTTTCATTCCATGTGTTGCTAGAGGAGAGTAGGTGTGAGACTCGAGATATGACACTTCTTTTCTAATGGCTTGGCGCTAGAGGCATGGGTGTGATTCTTGTTCCTCATGCGCTGTCATATTTTTTTTGAAAGCGTTAGTTTCTAGATGGAATCACCGAAAAGTGGTCGCTTTGTTACCGATCATACATATTCTTTCCAATGATGATAGTAATTCGCTAACCACCTGTGTAAAAATTAGAAGGCGAGACTGCCGGAAGGGGTTCATTCCATTACCCATCTAGATTCAGATATGTTCGACCTTTGGAAACACCCATGAAAACTCGACCTCATCCAATGTCTGAAGAGGTATTGTCCCAAAAGTCGACTCCCTGCTTACATATATAGTAACCGTGTCCATTAAAACACTGGTGAAAAGAAACAGTATTGGATAATATTGTTGTTCCTTCTTTTTTGAATGTTGCCTTACGGATGTTTATCACAAGTTTGAAGGGATAAAGCAACGTTTTTTTTTTAACCTTCGGCTGATATTAGAAGGTTTTTCAAATAACGTGCACATCGGTTTGGGTGATTCTCAACCCATGCTTTGTGGGTAAAGCAATCGTGTGTACCAAAGTAAAAGAGAAAGGAAGGCACGAACCCTGTTTTTTCTTTTAGATGTTGAAGAAAAGGCTGCAACACTGCGGTTTCCTTTGTATGTCTCTACTATATCATAGATTCGGAGGTATGTGAGTTGGCCAAAAAAGCCAACAATACGGGTTCTATGGAAAGATTGAAGAAAAAATGAAAAACTTAGTTGTGCCTCTTGTTTATGGTGAGTTAAAGGCGTTGGGATAATGATTATCCACACCCTAGTCAAATTAGGAAAATCACCATCTTATTCAAAGCAATAAACATCGTCAGGAAAAGGATAATGTTTATCCTCACCTTCTACCGTGAGCCTTATCCTCCAATGCGTAGAAGCTACACATTGTTAAATAGGCCAACTTGATCCTTGGATGAGCTATCTTGTTCTCAAGCTCTGAGAGTCGAGCCTGATTTTTGTAGGAATTTAAGAGGCTATAAGTAGGAAACTGCTTACGCTCGACCGTAAGTGTAAAAGAAGGAGGATCGTGCCATCAATTTTGTGGAGTCGAAGATGGCATGAGTATTCTTTCCTTCTATTTTTCTGATAATTTTATTAGGATCGAAATTAGAAATATATGTATTTTTCCTGTTCACTGTATTACCCATTGAATAATGTGTTTGACACGAGATAAGATGAGACATCACTCATAATTCATAGAATTAATCCACTATGGAATCTCACAGTTGTACCAGTTAGTTTGCAACAAATGAATGTATGTGATAAGATAATCGAGGTGTTGATACCGATGTCCCATGATTTGTTTTTTATAATGGCTGTGACAAATACGTAGAGTGTGTGGGTGGTTATTCGTTTCATTCTGATGTTTTATTAGAATCTAAATCAGATGAATATATATTCCCTCTTTTCTATTGATGGTATTACGTGTGAACATTATTGTTTCTAATTCAGATAAATGCCCATGAGATCGCAAATCTCAAATGAAAAAGGGGTTTTGTGTTACCCAGAAGAGTTTTTCTATGTTTAATTTATGAAATTCAAAGGTTTCATTAAGTGAAATCATCCATGACTTTGGAATTTGTGATAAAATAAATTTTAAAAGGCTGATGATTTCTGTTATTGTAACTGGTGGAAAGCACCAGAGAAAGATCATGTAGTTAGTAAACTTAATTTGAGACTATGAAACTAAAGAATAGTTTTGAGACTATGTAACCGAAGAATATTATTTGTTGTATGCAACATTCAAGAATACCAAGATCTTGAGAAATACAAGAACACACGGCTCTAAAAATTTCTCATATACAGTTTAATGTAAGCTTCCTTTGGCAAGACAACATGTTGTTACTTGTAGAGCAAAATTTATGAAATCAAAATTTCTGTTTGACCTCTCAGTCACCCCGGTTGTTTCACAACGAATAATGTCGGTAATAATGAAATCATATGTCGATTAGAAATCGCTGATACTCAAAACATGTTAACAATCTTGTAAGGACACAAATATTGTTTAAGTCTACAAATTTAGTTAGACAGCTCCAAGTTAATATGTACTCCGTGCACATATCACTTCATGCATTGATTTTTGCTCCTGGTTTGCCAAGACTCAATAAATTGTTTTAATTCATTAAAGTCAATATAGAGATGAGTTTGGAGTTTAAGTAGCTTTTCCAATTTTGAGACTATAATAGGAAAGCATTTGATTGCAATAAAAGCTACTCATATGAATTAGTTACCATAGAGATTTTATGTGCCTTGTTAATCTCCAAATTTCTCCTCATATTAGGATTCAACTAAGTATTTTGGAGGGATAAAACAAGTCCATGAACTTGACAGAGTGCCCATTTCAGTACATTGATACATGCAAATCACGTGTTTGATGTATCCTTTCTTTTGGGTGATGCAAGTAAGTACCAAACCACCATGGTAAACATCACCTTGTATTGGGATGAATTCAGATAACTCAACTCTCAAAATAAAAAGTAGAACATTTCCCTACAAATACCCCTTCCTTGCACATATTGCTATGTTAATGCAAATTAATTAACTGAGGCTTATACTGCATAAGGAGGGTGTGGCACTGCCATGTGGTGGCAAGAGAACATGAAGAATAATACAAAAAATTAACTTATTTATCATTGTAAACAAGTTATGAACATTCTCGAGTTGCTTGAGAGCGGTACCCTAACCTTTGTGCACACACACACACACACATATATATATAAAGTGCTAATGATAAGCATGCAAAGTATGCATGAACAACTTATGAGTATGTTTCTGATGTTTAAAACAATATAATTAAATTATTTTGAAAAAGATAGAGTCGGGATCGATAAGAAAACTGAAGGATATTAATCATTATTGTCATGTGAAAAAATCTTATAACTAAGTTGTTATTGCATGCTATATGCAATAATGAACAAGTGGCTTAAAATTATGATGTTAGATTTTGGCTTAAAATTATGACGTTAGATTTTGTTTAAGTATGGTTATAATATACACACATGACATGAAGAATTGATGCTATATTATATTGCATATGGCTATTAGAATTTGTTTGAGGTTAGCTGAATAATATTGTTGCCTTGATATTGAGAATGACGATGATATGTGATGAAGTCATGATGTGGTCATGATAAACATAGATATTGTTTAACCTAATGTTGCCATCATATAGACCAATCCACAAATTGGTTGTGGTTTTATATTGATGATAAGATGTTGCTTTGGGGGGAGCATATATGGTATAGGGTTACCAGAAATTACTTCGGTATGTTACATGAAGCAGTGCTAAAGTGGGAAAATAACATGGTTATTAATATTTAAAAAATTATTATAGATGGTAAAAATTACAAAATTTAAACTATGGATAAACACTCTTATGTGGATACAATGACATGATTGAAATGAGATGCTTGTAACAAGATAATTAAATAATTGACAGTCATGGCAAAGCATGGTCATCAAATTAAGACAATATCAATCTGTTTAACAAGTAATGCACACAGTAGAAGAATCTGAATTGTACATTGGAAAGTGCGAGTGCATGTAAGACTCATTGTGGGATACAATGAGTTGCATGGATGTGCCTTAAGATGTGTATAATTACAAAATTTTACAATTAAACTATGATAAAATCAAAGAATAAATTACCCTATATGTGGGAGAACCTAGGGTGTAATTGATTTTGGATAAGAAATCCAAGATTAAACTATGATGCCTTGACAATCATTAAAGGGATCTAATCATGACACAAATAATAAACATACAAATTGTTGGTAACCATTTGAGCATCATCTCATCATTATCAAGGCAACAATTTTAGTCAGCCAATCACGAACAAATTCTAACAGCCATATGCAACATAGCATATCATCAATTCTTCATGCCATATTTGTATATCATAACCATACTTATTTAAATAAATTCTATCATCATCATTTTAAGCCACTTTTCATTATGGCATATAGTTTTTGTGTGCTTTTAAGCATGCAATAATAACTTAGTTGTAAGAATTTTTCATATAACTATAAGGATTAATACCTATTCGGTTATCCATCAAGTCTTAGGATACAACCCTCAAGCAACTCGATAATATTCATAACTTATTGATATTAATAAACATGTTAATTGTTTGTATTATTCTTTACGTTCCTGTGCTGCCACCACATGGATGCACAACACCCAACTCATGAAGCTGATTGGTAGATTGGGGTACTACTCAGTACCACTAACTTATTTTATGTTATCACCTTCAAAACAAAGTGTAAAGATAATTTAAGATGAGCATACTGAGATTTTAGAGTCCTAGAGAATAGTATTAAAACACTTTATAGCACCACATTAAGTGTTGGGTGTCCTATTGTCGATGATAACCAGAGCAAAAGTTGTATGGAGGTCTGTTGAATGCCACCTCTTATTCCATTATTAGAGAGAAAATAATCATGATTATACGAATTTGATTTCTCTAATTGTTGGGCGCTTAATCTCATTCGTATATAAGAATATTTATAGGTCAGTTTCCTTGAAATATCCACGACAAGAAACTAGAGTGTTTAAGGTTCCGACCTTTTTGTATATCCAGTTCTAATTTGTGAAACAACTATAAACATAAACAACAGAATTTTCCAAAACAATTCCAACAACGACCATATTTACAAAAATAACACTTACTCTTTTACATGAGGTTTCTTCTTCATTTTCTTTCTTGTTGTTATACATGTTAATTAAATTCATTTCCTTATGTGTCTCTTCGTTCCTGTTTTGGCCGCCATCGAAACCAAAGCCTGTGGCATTGATATATCACATTGATTTCATCATTCATTGCTACAAAGATGATTGTTTTGAGCAAAAGGTCCCACAGTGAACCGATTCTTAACGTAGTTTGCAGACTTAGCAATACCCATTTTCTTGTGAAGATCATAGCATGTGTTGAGGTTGGCACCCATTACAAAATAAAATTCCATGCCACGACACAATATTTCTACGTACAATCATGTGTTGTTTAATTCCAGAACTATTTTTACTAAAACCTTTTCCCTCTCATTGTGGCTTGAGTGGAAATAATAAATAAAAAGCATAATGTTTAGATTTCACACATCAATTTACCACCAACATCACACAAGTTATGTCAAACGAAAGGTAGACAACTAAACCAAATTTCCATAACTTTAAGATAGCTCAATTTATACATTCATCATATTTCAGCAGGTTTCTGACAACCCTGTTCTGATTTATATCTAAAGGAACCAGAGGACGAGACCAACACGGCCCCGACAGCCCTAAAAACCTCACATACATCCAGCATAGTCATTTTCCTCTAAAAAAAAGAAGATAAAAATAAATTCAACTGAAATCTGAACTATGGGCTATCTTAAGCCCTACAAATAGCAGCACTACTGCTACAAGGTAGCTAGGAAATGTTCTTCCACCAACGATTGTGGAAATGAGAGGTCACAGGTCGAAACCCCAAAGGCTCAAGCAAGCTGAGGCATAATCCAGCTTCGCCGAGACTCGTTGCCATTGTTATTAACAATTTTCACACGTAGTTTTGGAAGCATAGAATAGAAGCTTAAGTCAAGATCATGAAGTCCCTTTTGATTTTAAGAAAGCCATGTATATTTACCCTGATATCAATTTTGAGGGAAAATTGGTTGAATTGACCCAATACTAAATTTTTGACCCCTACGGTCTTTCAAGAAAAAATGTCTCGATACATAATCTAGAAAAAGTCAATCTATTTTGATAATGCATAGAACTCTCCACTAAATTTAATTGCTTGATCCAATTAAATGATCATACATATGTTAATGATTCTTCCATAAACCGGGTTAATATTTGGACTTAACCTTAAGGAATCATAATTTCATTTAATGATAAGAAATCAATACAATATTAACATGTTCTAAGTTTCAAGATTCAATTTTCATCTTTATGGATCTTGGGTTATTTTTCTTATAAAGATTTTATAGTTGAAACTCATCAATGAAACTCTACGGAGGTGGATTAGTCCATAGGCCTCAGTGTTTTATTTGTTAGTTGTAATACTTCCTAGTTAATTTTGTTTTGGGTGGTTTCCTTTGTGTGGTAGGAAAAACTCCAGCTTCCATGGCTGCAAATCTCCAAACGAAAAGGTGCCTTCCAAGGTCTTAGGTAAGCTCTTTCTAAGATTCCATGAGCAAACCATACTTATGAGTTTAATTTCTCCTCTTCCTTTCTTTTTGGCCTATTATTTATCTATTCTATGATCTTCCTTGTAGAATTGGGGTATGGTTCCGGGTTCTTATGGTTCGACAGGTAACCCTTAATCTTTTCCCCTCCACATGGTTTGTGCTAAGTCTAATGTATATCTCTTTTCCTGTTGTTTCGCTAATGGTTACGCACATTGTTGTTTCAGGTATGCACCAGGACAATTGGTTTATGGCAACCATCCACAGATCCAATGCGTTTAATTAATCATTGGCTTATGCTTGACAAGTTGGTGGCTAGGGGGAATCATAGGTGATTCATGGTTGGGTGGTGGTGCTCCACTCTCCAAGTGATGTTCTTCTTCTATCCTAGTTGGATACTCTTGCATGGATGTTTTGTATGTTGATTTCTTTCCCTCTCTCTGTTATAGTTTAAGTTTCTCTATGAGAAGATTCGCTTAAGTTTCTTTGCCATGAGAATGGTTGAATTAATTATATGAGATGTTTATATATGAGTATATTTATTGGTGTTCTCCTCCATTATGATCAAATTCACTTGCATGGTATATGTTTTATGTTAATCCTTGTTATGATGTTAAGTCATACAGTTCAGATATATGGATGGTTAAATTACCTCTCTTATGGGAATGATGGATTTCTTATGCATGTGACTCTTGTGTGATCGCATATACATGTTGAGGTAGTTATGATCATCATTACATTTAATAAAGGAAGATAGTATGCTCTAGTGTTATGTGATGCATTGGAAAATATTCATGTGGAACCGTTATGGAGGAACGCCTCTAATAGTATTATCGATGGTTCACAATTTTCTAGGTCATGCATAATGAAGCTGGTGCATAATATTGAATTGTTTACATGCGAAACTGTAATTAATAATGGGTAATATAAAAAAATATCAGAGAAGGTACATATAACTACACATCAGACTCGGGTTTGTGTCATAAAAATGGAAAAACCATACACGAACATGGACTTCTTGTTGAAATTGTCATAGTGAATCTAAGGACTTTGGTCAAACCATGTTCCAAACACATCATGTTCTGTATAGTTTCTTGCTTGTTGCTCAGTCTCGACTTAACCGATAACCACAACGGAAATGTCAATGTGGGCCACTCTTGCACGGACCAGATCAAACATTTAATTGCTAACTCCACTACCAGATCAAAACTTAAATTACGAGATCAGACCAAGATTCCACGACGATTTTATCACCAAATTTTATGGTCGAATGACTGTGTTTTTCTCGTGCATCTTGCCAAGATCGACCAGTGGAAGAACTTAGGTTCTACTACATCACATAGTTTGAGTTCTCCCAAGTCCACACCACCATCGATATGGGGTGTGCATATCTGTCGAGAAGGGTCATAATATGAGATTTGAAAGATTGAGCAGCTATAGATTAGGAACAAAATCGCATTAAGTTATGTTGACAATTAGTTGACTGTGTGTATGCCTTGCTAAAGATATTGAAATCGACATTGAACGCATGCAATATCAACTATGCAATGATTGGGAAAACATTGCAGAAAGGTTGATGATGGAAGTCTTTCAGACAATTGGGGATTGTTTTAAAATCCGGTTAATTAAACAGACCTTCACTTTTTTTCATTAAAGACGTCATAGTTAAATCGAGGCATGGTAATGAGGTTTCTGCGCACGGTAAGAAGCTAGTCCATATTTTGTTCCGGGGAAAGGTTTGGCAAAATAACCGAGACGTGTACTCCTCCCTGTGGCTCAACATTGGATGCGCGGGTGTGGTGTTTGATCTTCATGGGTTGTTTTTTTTGGCTACGTTAAAAGCTTCCGAATGGGATGAATGCTGATTTGGGTGGTTGTTTTATGGTTACTTCTAAGCAACAACACCTTCCCAATCTAATGATCGGAGAAAGGGCTGCCATACTGTTGTTTCTTCTTTTTGGAAATGACTTTCGGATGTTTGTCACAAGTTTGGGAAAGGTGAGTTGGCCACAAGCCAACAATACTATTTCCATGGAAATATTGAGGAAAAGCGGAAAAAACTTAGTTGTTTCCTGCTGTCTACTGTGAATTGGATTAAATTATCCATAAATCGCCATTTTATCCTTGCGATACACATAGATATGGAAGGAAAAGCTGAATTTCTTCTTACTGATATAGAAATGTTATCCATGATCATGTTGGTAAACGCAGTCAGAAGAAGAAAAAAATTAACGTATTAGGGATATGGATTATCTAAAATGATAAGAGATAATCCTTACGGATAATCATTATCTAACCGCCATGGCGTATAAACCTTGCCTATGAGGAGGCAATGGTTTTTACTCTTGTTTTTGGAAAAAAAAAGTAAGGCAAAAGCCGCAGGCTTTTTGGTCGTGCCAACAATAAAAAGACGACTGTGAAAGAAACTCAGTTGTTATAAAGACCATTCGCTGCAAGCTCAAACATGCAAAACATTACTCCTCTTGCCCTTGCGTGATTTCTTCCACTTGGCATAGTTTGAGTTTCATACCCATTTAATCAACAGGAGAAAGAGTATGGTATTCGATTAATAATGGAAATAAGTATAGCATTGTTTTGCTGCAACTACCATCATGCTAGCTCTTGTCCTCCTGGCAGAGGGACTCGTAGCATTCCAAAGTGGGTGGAGGTAGCTCTGCAAGTGGCAGATCGAAAGGGGGAGATTTCGTGATATCTGGATATGCATTGAAGCTAGAACTGATGATAACCAGTTTAGGGGAGGGTTTTGGTGCACGTAGGCACTAAGAACCCTGTTGTGCTAGCATTGGAAGTAGTGTTGTGCTGCCTTATACTATTCAAATTCAATGTTCTAGGCTCTGGAGTGGTTGTTCAATATGGTTTGACCCCCACCTAGATTCACATACCGCCTCTCGAGTAGGAAGGTAAAAGAAAATTAAAGAAAGAAAAGACGATGAACCACACTGGTTGGTTCGAAACGTGTCGACAAATGTAATATCATGTGATTTACACCGAAGAATTTCTCATAAACTTGATATGGATCACAGAAGCCTTAATTCAACAAAAGAAGTAGGAAGTTTGACAAAATCAAACATAAAATTTTTATTTGCAGTAATATAAGTAAATCTCTATAAGGTCACTACACGTTGATAATGGTATGGATATGTATTTTTTGTATTATGCGTTGAGCATTTTCGTTCTTGAAGCTAGATAAGTCGAGATGCTCACAGGTCTCAAATGAATATGAGTTATATGTTTGACCAGAAAAGTTTTTAATATAACCTTTCCATGTGTAATTTTATGAAACTCGAAAGTTTCATTGAGTTGGCTTAACCAAACATTGTAATCTGACGAGAAGTCGACCAGAAAATTGCACCTCTCTTTCTATGGTTCCAATCCAATTTTTTTTTTCCATAGTTGGATTTCAAACTTGGTTACACACATAAAACAAAGAAATGTATACTCATTTCATGGTTTTTCTTCAACAGGTGAAAGAAATTAAAAAGAGGAGATGGTTTTTTTTTAATTGAAAAATTTTAAGAATCATATGAGTTAAAACCATCCTGATTCCATGATTGATAGAAATGAAAAATACCTAACCATAAAAGTAGGTAACATTTTAAACCTTAATGGGTACAAGCATGATAATAAATAAATCATGATTTCCACAAGGACATGGATGGTGGTTTTTTTTTTTTTTTGTTCGATTTGTCTGCAAATTAAATTAAAAATCATTTCACTGTGGGATCTCTCAGTCAGATTGATCATCTTTGTAGCAATGAATGATGGAATTGATCCCACAGGCCTCAGTTTCGATGGTGTCCGTGGCATGCAGAAAGAAACAGGTAAGTAACTCGCTCTTAGAATGAAGGAATCACCAATAGAGCCATCATTCATAGTATGCACATAACAACTGCTAACAACAGCCAATAGTCCCCTTGCTCCATTGACGAGCTAGGCGTAAACTTTATCATCAAGCACCTACGATTCAGGAAGAACTTTATGACTAGTGTAGCCGCTGGCTGGAAGTTGCTCTTAACGAAATAAATTTTAATTTATAGTTGCTTAAATATTTATCAATGAAAAGGAAACAAAACGTGGGATAAACCACATTTAAAAGATTGTGTGGTTTTGGTAATAAAGGATTTAAATTCTAGGGAATTGTGTTACAATTTTTGAGTTAAATTCTATTGGGGAAGTTCCATGGTTACCCTCCAAATCATAAATGGATATTTAATAATACAAAAGCCAAATACAAGTTAACGTATTGAATAACTTGTAAAAAATTGGAACCTAAATTGGTTTACTATCGAATGATATGAAGCATTACAACTTATCTGAACCAAGAGCAAGTTCTGTATATTCAAACGTTGAAGGAGACAACCCCCAACATTTTTGACGCCTCTATTAGGTACAAGTTCGTTGGTTTGAGTGGGACGATCGGGTATAACTATTGTTTGTTCAAAACTAGCATAGTGGTTATGATAAAAAATTTGCTTACTATGTTTGAATTGCACAAATTGCCATGTTATGGAAAATTATTTGGTAGAGAATTATACTTCATGCAATAGGTGTTTTCACTGTGATGTGGTGGCAGGAAAGAGGAATGTGAAGAATAACACAAGTAGTTAACGTGTTATTAATTCTAATGAGTTATATGAGAATTTTTAATATGAACATTTATTGAGTGGCTTTGAGTTATGCATAGCAAGATAATTAAATAATTGATAGTCATGGAAAAGCACAATCATAAGAATAAGACAATATTAATCTTGTTAACAAGTAGTGCATGTAGTAGAAGAATATGAATTACTTTAAATATACATTGGCAAGTGTGACTTGCATGTAGGATTCATCATAGGATGCAAAGGGTTGCATGGATGTGCCTTAATATGTGAAGGAATCACAAATTCTCACAACTAAACTATGATAAAATCAAAGAAGAAGTTACCCTGTATGTGGGAGGATCTGTGTTGTAATTGGTTTTGGATAAGAAATCCAAGATTAAACTATGATGTCTTAACAATCATTAAATGAATATCTGAGCAAAACGGAAACTTATCATTACACCAATGATAAACATACAATTGTTGGATAGTTATAGTACGGGGAAAAGAGACTCCCTAGGAAAACTATAATGAAACAGGCTCAAAACTAATTAGTTGAGTAAGTAATAAGTAGTTGATAGATTTCATGACATGGTGATAACTATATATTCTCATCATAATCATATGTATGCCAACTTCAAATAAACCATTGTTACTTATCCTTGAACAACTTCTTAATTTCCTTCTTCTGTGCAACCTCCAAGTCAGTTTCCCTGCCAGACACCCACTCAATGTCTTCATGCATACCTCCACATAGTGTGTGTTACACACATAGCTATAGATATCATATTTTAATCATGCAATACATGTAATCATACTGGTCCCATATGTACTACTTATACATAGTACAATATGTACACTGCACATCATACCATGTCCATAGCATCACCTGCATGACATACACTTTATCCACATGTTTCCAACCATGTTTGCATCATGCCAAACATTCCTTCATCTATTGCTAGTAAGTAGAACAAACTGTGCTCAATTTATAAGGAAGTACATGAACATGTTCCATTTCTGCAACCAAAGAAAGTTTTATGCCCTACAATTAAAGTGCAAATCATTTTCCGATTTCATGTGGTTGTAACTCAATACCAGTAATATGGTATCATAAAAGTAGTCATGCATTTTTTCATCTTAATCATACCTTCTTCTCAATGTTCTAAAGAAGACTATTAACTCAGATTTTTGAAGTTAAATAATCATTAGCTCAATACTCCATACTTAAACAATTCATCTCGTGCGATATACTATTGCCCTTTTCATGCCTCAACATCTTGTTGAGCTCAATACTCCATAATTAAATAATTCATCTCATGCGATTTACTATTGCCCTTTTCATGCCTCAACATATTGTTGGCCATGCATAATTTAGTGTACATATATTCTCATTTCCCCCTCATGAATTATACATGAAAGTTTTACTGCTTTCAATTCTGCACCCTTTTAATTTGTAGGTACTTATGATCTCAAGGTACTTACATGTTAACACCTCCTCTTGAACATTAAATAGCCCTTAACCAATTTTATGAACTCCTGCATGGTTTATGTAACATTTCTTATGTTGTCTTATTCAACCCAAATACATTATCAATGCAATCTAACAAGAAAGCCTCCCAAAATTTCTTGGTACAAAATATTCATTTCAATTGGTATGATATCAGTCTATACCATTTAATTGACCCAATGGTCCATAACATACAATTTGTGCTTCTTATTAGTTACCATGGTTTTTATACTGTTGTACTCAAGGATGCTTATAGGTCCCACTATGCATATCTGATGAAAGATGCATATGTCATGGCATATAATAACCTGTTAAAGTTAGGTTCCCCTTAATCACACTTTCTTCCAACCGAAGAACAAATCACATTCCAAAATGCATTGTATATATAGATGCATTAATCAAAGGATTAAATTGAAGGACAATTTGTACTATTACATAGTCTTATACTATAACATGTTCTCACAATCTTAACATTTTTTCACGAGAACATTTACCATGGTATAATACTTAGGGTGGAACCCACTTATTTAACCCCCAACTGCTGGTGAGGTATATAATTTACCTTTGGATTTTTACTTATGAACCAGTTACCTTACTATGGTTTAACATTTCCTTCTTTATATAATCGTCCTTTCAAGTATTAGGTGGGATTTTTATTTAGCCATGTCCTTTCATAGCAATTATACCATTCATAGTTTGTTTTTATAACATTATGACCATAGTTTAATTTTAATCGGAATCAATTATCACATATTCTCTAATTTACATGGTAAATTTCCTTTCTCGTTTTATCATTGTCTAGTTTGATGAGTAATGGTGATTCATTTACTCATGAAGGCAATACATGTAAGTGTGCCACTCAAGTAATCATATCTTCCTCCTATATGCATTGCTTGTTATCGATCTTAAACATTGTATTAATCTGATGACCATGCTTTCCCATGGTTATCTATTATTTATCTACCCTGCTATACATATTTGCAAGCATCATTTTTCAAGGCTTAATTTTTTTGACAACTTCTAAATATTTTAATTTCCTCATCTAGGAAGGAACACAATAAAGCAACTCATAATAACTCTCCACTTAGCATGGTTTTATGAAGCATAGCATATCGTCAATTCTTCATGCAATATTTATATACCATAACCACACTTATTTATGGGCCAATCTGCCTCTGTGGGATATGACAAAGTAGGAGAACGAAATAAGAAAAATCAGCCAAAATTTATAAAGGGTAAAGTTAAATTTTGAAATGAAGAACATGTGAATATTATATTTTTGAGGTTACGATTCCTTAAGGATGAATTCAAATATTAACATGGTTTATTGAAGGAATCAATAACCTCCACTAGCCACATATGTTATTTAAAAATTTGTGGATTGGTTTTTATGTCATGACAGGAGGATTTTTAAAGGAAAAATGCTACTCCAATGAAGGCATAGATCGAACTAGGTCTTTTTGACAGATCGTATGATGTCAAAATTTTGTATTGAGTCATTGTGAAAAGAATTTGCGCGGAAGACTTAAATTAACCCTAACCTCATATTGTTATCAAATTAAGGGCACCTCTCCCAATGCCTACATTAAGGTTGATATTAGTTAAATTGAAATAGCATAAGCAGCCTTATCCATAGTGCTGAAATGCCGAGGTAAAATTTGAGGGTGCATAGTAAAATATACATGTTTGGTATGGGGTTATATAAGAATTGTGATGGGTGTATTCCGGAAAGGATGGTGTCTAGACAATTAGTTTGCGCTAATCGAGCAGAGGTACTATGTACCATTGCCCATCACCCATTCAAAAGTAAATATTAATGTTGGCATTATGTTTCTAGTATGGTTATAGGTTACAGATGTTGTACTTGATGGCAACACCCATGGCAAGGGCTCTCAATTTGATGAAAATTAAGAAGTACACAGGAGAACAGTTCAGAAGATGCATACCCGCAGGTACGCTGTGCAGGGACCGCGTCCAGACACGCAGGTTACCCATTCATGAGGTGCGTAACCCCCAGTGCACACACTTCAAGGCAGTAAAGCGCGCACACGTGGTGTTCCTTATGTTTCACCCTTGGTATTTAGCCGACGGTATTGTGTTATCATGGTTCTAGCCCGTGGTATTGTTTTATTTTATTATTATTATTGAGCCCCATGATCCTTGATTTGAGGAAGAGCTTGCCTATATAAAGCAAAGGAGATCATTTGGCTTAGAATGCTTTTGTGTTGAATATCTTAAGATCTGATCTATTGGGTTTTTATTTCAAAAGGCTTGATCTATATGAAAGTGAAAGTGGAAAGCGAATTTGTAAAGGGTGATCTCCCGAGCGCTTGATCAGATCTGGGCATCCGTCTAACTGTAGCACACTGGTGA